>JBBJLS010097068.1:0-21008 GCA_037577275.1 Bryconaethiops microstoma | reverse complement strand
TATATATTAGGCTTCCCCCATTTAGGAATCTTAAGTTTAGGAATCCTGATCATTCCTTTCACTACTTGGCTATTTTGGATACATTGTAGCCTTCCTGTTTGCAATGTAGGTCGAGTCCACAGGTAATAATGAGGAGCTACAAGAGAAATTGTGCTATGCATTCCAGTCTGATGCACCTGCTCTAGCCTATGAAGACCTGGAACAGTTATGGCAGGGTGCTGAATGTGTAGCCTTACTCTTACACTGTAAGTGGCATTACCAGCTGTATCTTAAATCTTGAGTGTTTCCTTGTTCCTTTCTGCTTAGAACATGATTGATTAGTCACTTATCAAAGTCCCCTAAAACAAAAACATCCAATTTTTATTCCCTCATGAATAACCTGTAGCCATAATTAACTTAGCAATTAAACAAACTGTGCATTTAAAGTTGTTGCTTGTATTTACATGTTTTATTCTCATAGAAACTCAGTGACCTTATTTTGAGGTATTCATTGTTTATCCTTTCAGATCTTCACTGTAGAGAAGAGAATGACGAGTATAAAGTGACGAGTGTAGAATGGTCTTTCAAAGGCTTCATCCATTCGAAACATTCACAAACTTTTACTATAAATAGGTCATGATGCTGTAGCTCAGATGGCCCCTCTGTGTGTCTTGTATCACTATGCAGTTGTGTAAGATTTATTGGCTTTTGATCAAGCTGGGCAGACTAAAGTACTTCTTTAAATAAGGATAGGCTATTACATGAACTGAGAGGCCCATTCTACTATTAGAAGCTGATGGAAAGGTTTACAGTGATAAATCTATCCATAAATGCTTACGTTACTAGTCATCCAAGCAAATGTCTAACTTGCAGCCATGTTTAGGAGAATAAAACATGCTTCCAGGCTGAATCCTTGTATTTAAAATGACACATTTTGTTGTAGACAAATGGGACAGACATTGTAGATCTGAGCAGTTAAGCAGTGATAGAACGCAAAGCATGAAACATGCAGATGATAAACACTAGAGGCCCAGTGTGGGTCATTGTAGTACCTGGTAATATATAAAATATGACAATAGAATAGATGTGGTGTCAGAAGTTATGAAAATTGAGACGTGAAAGTTCAGTAGTAAATTAGGATCTATGATAAACAAATTAACTAGCTTTTTACATCATACATTCTCATAAAAAATATTGACATTGTCTCTTTCAGTAGAGAGATGTGAAGAACCTGTCTTGTGTCAGAAACTAAGACCAAAGCTTTGAAAGCAAGAAAAGATAACTCTGTCGGTACCTGTGTCGTATGTGGTAAATTACTAAGCTGATAATGTTAGATGAGATGAAAACATCAATCATTTGTCATTTCATAGAATTACATTTTTTAAATTGTGTTGCTATTATTTGTCAGTGCTATTGCTGTGTTGAGAAACAGATGGACTATATACACTATATACTTATATACAGGGGGTCCTCAAGCTACGACACAGATCCGTTCCTACAACAGTAACGTAACCCGAATTTCAGTGTAAGTTGAAACACACACTAGCCTAAGTCGCTTACCTATCCTAACACAGTTGTAAAATCATAAGTATGACACTAACGGTGTATGCCAAAACATTCACGTCTCAACTTTTAAACGTTTTTGTGGTAGTGAAACTTTAAACGTTGTATGTCGAGACTGTTGTAACCTGCAGACACCCTGTATATATGTAATTATACAGCAAATTACAAATTGCATCTATGTGGTTGGTGGGGATGATTACATTGACTATGAATATAAATACAAGGGAGGTGTACCTAATAAAATTGAGTATGTTGTAGATAAGATAGGAAGGCAAATCATTGTTTGTAATATCAAGAAACAGTAAGACATTTGACTGACCTGCATGACTGTATTATTTTGTGGTGTTAATGTATAAGTAGTAGAGCTTTATATAACAAAAATCATATAGTTGCAATGAGAGCTTGCCATTTATGACTTGATAATCAATTGTTTAGTCACTCTGATTATTTACAAACATTTTACACTATTTACAAACAGTGTAAATAAAGCAGTGTAAATCCAAGATATTCTTTTGGCTTCTTTGCAGGTTCTGCCTTTTACTGTATATAAATACAGTATACATGGATAAGTAGCCATGGATAAGTAGTCCGCCTCTGGCGATAGTATGAAAAGATGAACGAACAAGTGGATTGTTTTTATTCGCTTACCCACAAAGTCAGCAACCTCTGACATTCCCCGGCCCTAGCTTTAAAGCAATCTTATCAACGAGGTTTCACTTTCTAAAATTCTTTAAAAAACACAGCAAAGAGGTTGCCTAAAAATTTTTTTATGGATGGCAGGTGGATTTCTATGCAAACATCACAAAAAGCAGATCCTGTGGTTTCAGGTAAATGTAATAACAATGAGCAGAGCATTTTCAGATGCATTTTGAGTGGAAAATCTTAAAGAGTACTGGCATTTATTAAAGTAATCTTGTTTCACTGTTAAGCTTGATGATTTTAGTTTCATATTAATGTTTAGATTTATTTCTATGACCTAAACATAGATTACAGCCCCCCATGTCTTCCACAGATGAGGCTGATTCGAGTCTAGTTATTAGACTTCAAACTGAATAACCTCCTGTACCTCAGGAACTGCCTGACATGTTCTGTCCTCAGATATACATATTTTGATTTAGCTTGCTGCCTTCTCCCTAAAGGAGAAGTGGTGCTCAGTTGGAAACCATCAGTCATCTGGAAATGGGTTGGAAAGTAAGACTATGGTAAACCAGAACATGCTGAACCTTTCAAAACAATGCAGTCAGGATTTCTGGACAAATAGAAATTATAACCCTGGAATAATAAGGACATTCAGCAGACAATATAGAGAGAAGGAATTAACAGCCATTTGGCCAGTACTAAGTTTGATCTTTGTCTTCACCAGGAATCTGGAGATAATCTCAGCATGATTTTGGCATGAGTTTACGTCGCCTTTTTCTGAAGACACACCCGGGGACATTTACACTGCTGCATTTTGCAAAGGCTGCATTTAGCTGCGCTTCTCAGCTAGCAATACTGGTGTACTGGCTAGCTAATATTAGCCAAACCACTTGCTTGTTAATTATATAACGTAACGAAACAATGAAGAACTTACCTGGAATCTCCAGCTCTGCATTAATAAGACCCCAGTTATGCTAGCAAACTGACGTTTCAAAATCTGCAGGAAAAAAAATTCAATACAGGAGATCCCCATTTGAGGTGATTGTTCATGATTAGAGTACTGGCCCTTCCAGATGAGCTTTTTCAACTTTCTAGATGTTCTAGACAACGTTCTGCTAGGAAACCTTGGGTCCTGGTATTCATATGGATGTTAATTTGATATGTTCCACCTACCTCAGCGTTGCTGCTGATCAAGTGATTCCTGTAAAAAATTTTCAGGAATGATTTGAGGGACGTGACAATTCAAAATGTTGCAAATTTCACAACTTAAAGGACTTGCTTCTAATATCTTGGTTTCAAATCACACAGCACACCTTCAAAGGTTTTCTGGAGTCCTTGCCTTGATGGGTCAGAGCTGTTTTGACAACACAAGGAGGGGTTGCACAAAATTAGGCCGGTGGTTTTAATGTTATGACTTTGTGTGAAAAGCCTTGGCCTCCAATTATGTTACAATAAAATACCTGTTTAAATACCTTTTTAAATTAGTTTTAAATATATTTTTTTCTACATTAAAATATATATTTCTTTAAATTGCACATCATTCTAACCCTCATTTTTGTCAAATGAAAATTTTGAGATTTTTGGGACTTATTGCAAGAGATGTGTGTAAATGAGATGTGTAAATGTAAAGACTAGGGGTGTCACATGATTTAAAAAAATAATCTAATTAATTACAAGCTCTGTGATTAATTAGTCTAGATTAATCGCACACGTTTGTGCTGTAAAAGTAATTAAAGATTTACATGAATTTTGGCATATGAGTCAATGAATAATCAACATTACAGACTTTCAATGTCTTTCTTATTTAATAACTGATTCTGCACTGTTTATGTGCAGTAATGGTCACAGCAATCAAAAATTTGACCTAATATGCTGAGGAAAAACGTGTTTCACTCATACTGCACTCCTAATATAACAGTTCCAGTGTTCTGAGGATTCATGCTACCCCGTCGAAAAATCCTCCTTTTAAGTTTATACGGTTCATACAGTTTATAGTCAGTTTATAACACTGATAATGATGAGAAATAGTCAAATAATAAGCATAATCAGAGAAAAATATTTTTTATTTAAATGAGAAGAGCCTAGAGAGAGAGAGAGATCTTTAGAGGTGCATAGAGCCAGTTCATACAGTCAGGTTCTAACACTGAGAAATTCTACCATGAAGCAGGACACAAGCTACTTCAGATCGTGCAATGCTTACAGCTTGTGGTGATTCTGGACAATGCTGGTGTTTCCTAGCTTCAGATATCATTCTGCAAACTGCAGAAAAAAAGGCATTTTAGAATCAGAATCAGAAAACTGTATTGATCCCAGAGGAAATTGCTTATGTAATGACTGCAAAGCCACAGACCTCAGAGTAGCGACATACACTCATATGCCCTTGAACTGTGCACTGAAGACAGCGTGTAGGAGCAAACAAGTACATGTACAAGTCAAAAGTAACAATTAAAACAGCTTTTACTGTATTAGTCACCATAAACTAGTTTTAAACGAAAGATAGCACACCATAAACACATGATAGCACAGATAAACCAGTGTCCAGCGCACGATAGCACAGAAAAGCACAGTAGGACATCTCGATGGGTAGCATGTTTCGGCAGAACACTGGGCCGGGTTAAAGTTACATGGTGCGATTAATCAGCGTTAATTATTTTTTCTGTGATTAATTAACGCGTTAATTCAACACCCTAGTAAAGACACTTTTTATAGTTTAAAGAATTATGTAAAATTTCTTTGAAAAATCTTTAAACTCACAAATAATTCCTTACATTAAGAGAAGGTTATTTACAGCTTCAAAATGTTCTTTACACTCACGCGTGAGTGATTTACAAACAAGATTCTTTAGGGAACTAAAAAGGCTCTTCTGTGGCATAATTCAAAGAAGCCTATGTGACATATTTTTTTGAGTGTAGTTTTTGCACTATTATGTGGTGGATGTGTGCGGTTGTGTGCAGTACGTCATTGCTTTAAGCATGTTTTCTGAGTGCATGTGCTCGTAGAAATAAGGGGCTGTGAATATGTATCATGATTGTGTTTCTGGTTGGAAAATCTAGATCTTGCTGAAGCTTAAATACAAAGCACTGTTACAGCCTATATATTTAAAAAAACAAAAACTACACTGTCTGTACACTGCTGATACTGTAGCCTGTTATTTTATTAGGCTGGTATTTATTAATCATTTAAACCATTAATCATTTAAGCCACATCAGTGTTTTACAAGGTAGAAGTTCTGTGCATGAAAGGCTGCAGCAGAGCTCAGTTGTTTAACCCATTCTCATAGTTTTCTGACGTTTATATCTGCTCAGGGCTGATGCATTGGCAGAATATGACTCCATGTATTTACCAGTGCTACAGGGTACTGAAAACATCAGAGAGCCATTGTATAGTGATAATTAGTCTGGCGTTTTAATGCCATTGAAGCAATTTGTCACAACTACCATATTAAGCAATTGTACATCATGCTGATAGACCACTATTGAAAAAGACATATAGCCTCCAGGCCCTGAATGATGATAATGAAACATATCCACTTTTGTAGTGTTGCAGTATTGCTAGAATGCAGCAGTGCCTTGTAATTTCCTTCCTCTTTTGCCTTACATAAAGCTTCAAGGCTGTAAGTCATGGGCCAGCTTTTGCAGTGGGGATTCTCGTCTGTGAACTGCATCTTTCTAAAATGCTGCAAAGTTCCCCTCCTGATTAAAATGATGCAGCTGGCTATTGTACCGCACTACTCTTTTGCTCTGAGGAGCAACATCAGCAGATTCTGCCTGCCTGTTTCCAGTGGGGGAACACACACACAAACACAGACACTAAGACCGCACACCAACCATTATTGTCCTGAAAAATCCCAGCTACTGACCTAGGATTGCTTTCTTTTACAGAATAAAAGTTTTGCAAAAAACTATATGCTTTCACTCACACATTAAAAGTGAAATGTGTGAGTGTTTCATAGCTGTTTTTCTCACACTATGGTATTTTCTTATTTTCAAGGTGAAGACTGTAATTGTTTCTTACCGGGGCAGCTGGTGGAGTAGTGCTTAGGGCGTTCGCCCTCCGATCAGAAAGTCAATGCTATATCTCTGAGGTACCTTTGAGCCCAGAACCCTATTGCTAAATGGCTCCTATTCTTCAAATAGTAATAAAGATGCACGGTTTGACCACTCAACTTTAAATGAAGTCTAATCAACATGATGATGTCATGGAAATCTTTACAATGCTGGAATCAGAGCTTTGTGATGTGGTTGACCTTTTAAAATGGTTATGGACACGGTTATTGAACTCGACTTGACTTGAGTCTAACTGAAAAAAAAAAAAAATGTTTTTTGATACTGATTTTAAGCAACTGAAAATTCTGGTAACTGAATATAATGGACCAATGCAACTTTTTATTTATATTTTAAATCCTTATTTATAGACTTAATTAACTTTAGCTAAAAGTGATTTGCTGACTTTGAAGGTCAGTTTTGAAGCTTAACACCTCATAAACATCAACAATAATCAACAGAAACTTGCATGGTCCACCCAGAGCTCTCTGGGTTTGTTTCTGTTTGTTAGCTCTTTAATATTTCTAATATTTCATGATTTCTCTTCATCACAAAAGGTTTTCTGTGTTAACATGTTAACATTTTATTTCATGCAGGTTTAATCTGATTATATTTGATATGTTTTCCTATGTTATCCATAATAATGTTTTGTGCTGAAATTTACCATGTTAGCCTGTCGGTAATATTTGGTGCATTATTTGTGATTTTTTTCACTGATACCATTACAACTGGAGGTCTATGAGATGGACCAATATTAATAGGCTACTGATATATCTGTCCGGCTCTAATACTGACATTAATTAAATTAGAACTGGACAATACTGTTGAAACAGACAGAGCAATAACTGTAGTGAAATGAAGGTTGTTAATGTTAGAAATGTTCCAGTTTTGCGGTTAACAGTAAGACATGTAGGTTATTTAATCTAGAACATTATTTCAGTCATGACAGTAATAGTACCAAACAGTGAAGTGTACTTTTTGCGTTTAGCTGCTCTGTTGTCATCTGTAGCCTGTTTAATACCATTTTGGACTTTTATTATATGTATTTTGTTATGTATATTGTAGCTCAGTCCATCACTGTTTTACACATTTTTTACATTCTTTTTTCACAAAGATACAGTGAGAAATATGCTGTGCCGTACATGAATGTTCTGTCAGATAAGGAGACAGATTAGTGCGACTGGATTTCTGCTTAGGTGTCTTCAGCAGCGATGACACATAAGTTCAAGACAAACGTCTTTGTTTATCAGTTAGACAATGGAGAGTTCCTGGTTAATTGCTAAGTTGGTGCTCCAGGTTTGCTGCCAGCTTCTTGCTGGAATTTTCCTCTTCAGCTGTCAGAATGTAACATTGCAACATTTAAGGTGGCATGGAAAATAAGGTTCCGTTTATAGCGGAAACAAAAATAAGAAAACGCCCTCCGTTTCATGAATTCCATTGCAAGCATATGAACTTCAGACCACAGCCTTCGGACTGACCCTTCTTGTTAGAGGGAATACAGTTTAGCTTCACCGTACAAAACACAAAATTCGCATGTTGCTCTGACACTCTCTCTTAGTCTCTCTCTTTCCTTCCAGGAGAGGGTGAGAACAGCTTAAAATTCAAATAAAGTAAAAATACCCTTCCTGATTATTATCTGTTGAATATTGTGGTTGCTAACAATATTTGTTTAATCTGTTAAAGTCAAATGTATCTAGAGTTTATCAGCACATTGAGATACGCTCGAGCTTTCACTTCCAGCATTCCCGAAGGCAGTTTTAAAGGGGAATTTTATATATATTTCAAAAGTCCTGCATAGTTTGTGGTTTGCATGTAAACAAATTTACTGATTTCTTTGTTGATGATGGGAACCAGGGATCATAGCTTTCATAACAGTTCCCACCATAAATGTATTTTAAACACACAATCTTCCAAAGTGTTCTCTCAAAACTATCATAACCATTTCATGTTACGTAACTTCCTGCAACCACTATGGATGCCTTTGTTTACTTTTAACATTGCAGACATTTTGAAAATCTTGTGAAAATCCCCTTTAAACCGCAAGGTTTAACCTTCTGAAACTAATATACTGGAACAGTGCTACTACAATTAAACATGAGAACTTGGTTTGTAGCAGTAAAATAAAAATTATTAAAGGAACCAGATTATGTTTTCTTGATGTAAAATTTACAGTTTGCAAGTTAATGAGCTTAAGAGGACAAACACCATACAAAACGACGTTTCAGAAGTGGAGCATAGACATTCACTAAATGTGTTCACTAAATTATGTGTCTTATTCCCTATGTGTTACTCTACTAACTGTGCGTTCTCACATCCTCCTCAAGTCAGAAAGCTATAACTTGTACAGTAATTTATATGACATTTACATGAGGTGTCATTGATATAATTATGATTAATTTGACAGACCACATTTGCCTGCTTCGTGTGCTGAGTTATTGTGGTAATAGAGAATGTGCTGCCTGATGATACATAATAAATTCTAATGTCATGGAACTTACCTGGTTTTACTGATTTTATTTTATTGATTTTATTATTCATGTTTTATAGAGACTTCTTATCAAATAAGGTGCAAGTTAACAGAAGCCCTGATTGTTGTATGAATTTAATCACATCATTCAACTGTTCTTTGTTATAATACAGTTCAGACTAAATTGTATTTATTTGGCCTATACTAGAAAAAAATGCCTTTATCTCATCAAGTCTGCAATATTTAAATCCCCATATGCCTCTGAAAAGAAATGTTTCTTTAGCTATTGCAGTTCTTTTAATCCAAAAGCTTTTAATCCAAATGATTTTACACTATTTTATTAATTTAAATGTGATTCATTTTGGTACTACATGACTGTACAAATTTACACAGGCTTGTCAAATGTTCATGAAACATCTTTGAAGACACTAAATGATATGTATTTAGACTCTAAACAAAAAAGAAATACATTACAGTTACAATAATGGCATTTAGCAGATGCTCTTATCCAGAGCGATGTACATCAGTGGTTAAGTAGTCCACATCTGTTCTTCTTACCTGTAAAGCCGTAAATCAACACCTGTAAATCAACATCTACTTTTAACCAAGTTACTGCCAGCTAAGTTACACACCTTAACAGATCCTGTCAAAGAAAAGACAGAGGTTAATACACAAGTAAGGAAAAACAGTTAAGAGGGTAAGTGCCTGAGTTTTTTTATATAAAAAAAAGATGTACAAGATATAAGCATGTTGTCCATACTATAGTGTTATTATAGTACATTGAACATAGTATTGTACTATTAATACCAAACTAAATTTTGATATACTGTACTATAAAACACCATGCTATGATATATTGTACCATAATGTACTGAAATATAATATAGTGTGATATACTACAATAGACTATAGTATATCATACAACATTGTACTATAACAATACTATATTAAACTGTACTATACTACTGTAACAGTGAACTACATTATAATGTTCTACAACTTACTATACTGTACTAATGCTCAATTGGAATAATGAGTGTCCAGTTTGATATTCGTTCCACCACTTAAAGAATCATCTTTGTGCTAAAGTGCTTTTCGGAAGCCCTGTTCTTGAAAATCTGCTGTGAGTCCGGTGGATTATTCTGGATCACAAGACAAAAAACACCCAGCACATTCCAGTGGATTTCGTAGGAGCTTTTATGCTTTAATCCTCTCCAAAATGAAGATGAAAAAAGATTTAGCCTTTACTTCAAAGCTCACCAAACTGCTTTAGGTTGATCATTATCTCATTATCTGTAGTGAACCTGAATGCTCCCATAAATTATGTTACCGCACTCTCATTTGTAACACTGATGTGTAAATAACCCAAAGGATTTCTCAGTGGATCCTTTTTGTTTGGATATTAATAAGTGTACACTTTAAATACCAGGGCAAGTGCATATAGGCACTTGCTAACACAGTTTGGTGGTGTGTGGAGGTAGTCTTTTATCTTAAATGTTTATTCTGAAAAAAGTAAATAGAGTTTAATAGAGCTTAATTTAGTATAAACGTACAGCCTTTCTCTTGCTGTAGAATGTATTATAGTTACATATCCGAGATCTTATTACCTGGAGTAAATTTTTTTTAATGTTTATACAGGTATTTCTGGATTATTCCAGGGTTCGTAAAAATCTTAGAATGATAATAAATGAGAAGTATTAAGGGATTTCTGCTCCTGTCATACTTTAAAGGACCTGACATCAGCTAAAATAAGCCTGATCTATGTCCAGTCTTTTGCATATTGCCCTGTTTACTCCAGTGTCTCAGAGGTTGCCATGATCAGACATTACCCACAACCTGCAGCATCTAGGCACATTTTCAGAAAGTATTTTAACTGCAGCACCAATGTGTGCATTGCATGCTTTTGTCCAAACATGGGCACATAAATTGTGAGTGTGCAGCTATTATGCCTAGAGTATCTTGTCTATAGTCAGCATGCCACCTATACAATATACTAAATACACTCCTTTAATGTTTATTAGTGGTTGAAAATGCAAATGTTACCCTTAGTGGCAGAGGGCGGATGCAAAAGCTTTATTCTTAAAAAAATATATTTTCTTTTCTCCTTTTCAAGGTGCAAAAAGGAAAACAACTAAGGGTTGCATGTGTAGTCTATGCTGTAAGCTACAGGAGCTGTGAACTGTATGCCAGCTCATGTGCCTCTCTTACCATGGGCCCATCTAAACCCCTCTTAAGACTATGAAGCCCCTCCCCCTTATGCAGTACCACAATCTTGCAAAATAAACCAAACACTCCGAAATAATAATAACAACCATAAATACACAGTTTATACAAACAAGCACATCATTTTGCAAACTGCCATCCAAACACACAATTCCCCTCCATCACCCCATCTAATGGAAAAATGGTATCCCTCAATTTAGCTGTGGAAATTTCCATCTTTATATATATATATATATATATATATATGCAGATGGGAGCATTGCTTCTGTTTAGATGTGACCTGGATGAACTGCTGTCTGTAAGTCGTCTTATGGTTAAATAAATCTAACTATGGTTAAAAGTAGCTAGCACTGAAATTTCAGCCACCAAAATATTCTCCAGTAGATGTTTTATCCCATTTGAAAACACGACATCCTGCTCAATACGACGAAAACAGCAAAATAACAAAAGCTGAAAGGAAAGTCTCTGTGAGCAACACCTGTTATGAAAAAGTTCGAAATAATGACCTAAAATAATGACAAAATGGTTGGCTGACCCACCATTTTCTGTTGTTGAGGCTGTTGGATTCTGTTGCTCACACTGTAGTCTACATGCCATGATCATTTTAGTGTTTTATGTAAACTGATTGTTTATTAGCTCCGATTAGCCCTTTAAACGAATAAAAAAGTGCATTTGCTTTATTATCTTGTTTGTTTTTTATGCTTACTCCTTTAATTTCAAATCTAAATAAAAGTGGCTTAGTATATCCTGAATTTAGTTGTGGGACATGGCCAGTTAACTTTGGAATCCGTTAAATGAATCCAAAATTATACTCTCCATTGTTAGTGAGTTTTTATCATTGTACACAGATTTACTGTTTTTTTTTTTTGTCATCAGTGTTTTACTCTAGTTGGTGCCCATACATGTGTTGTTGAGAAATTTTTATTCAAAATTCTAAGAAAAACAATAATAAACGTGTGTGTGTGTGGTCATTTCAAAATGGGCCCCACTTTTTCTACGTTTCTCATATGCTGTCGTTTACATTGTCTCATGACAGGATGATGAGGTGGTGTTGCAGTGTGTGGCTTGCATCCAGAAAGAGAATCGCAAATTCTGCCTTTCTGCCGAAGGCCTCGGCAATCGGCTGTGCTACCTGGAGCCCACGTCAGAAGCCAAGGTAAGCACAGTTTACTGATTGAATGGGATTGCTCATTTTTAGCAGCAAACTGTAAAATCTTATCAAGATGCAAGTCTCATACAAATGGGGCTAATAAAAAGTGTAAATTAGGTCAAAAGGTGTTAAAGATTAGGTTTTGTGAATTGATGATTACGAATAAAGATAATGAAAGTCAACCTGCTGTTCAAAGCGCATACTAATAATCTTTGGGCTCATGAGTTGTTTAAACAGCTGAAAGGTTTATTGCTAATGAGGTTTATAGCTGCTGATTGGGTTCTGATGAGTGCTGGCACCACAACAAAGAGATACAATTTGTGGAGTGTGACATTATTCCCAAGGTCTTTTTAGTCAGTTGTTCTTTCAGTTTAGCTACTCTTGTGTATTCTGTGAATTTTTATGTAGTTGTTATGTTTACACACTGGCAAACGGATGTTTGAGCCCTATTTTACAGAAACTCTCGACACACAGCGTGGTAATTCTGCCTCTTTACAAACTTATCCTAGTCCAAAATACTGTCAGACATTTTCCACCTAGAGCAGCACAAAGCTAAATCTTGCTAAATAAACCAACTAATTTGAGTGGAAAAATATCTTAAGATGGAATTACAACATTTTGCTGGGCACGCTGAGTTCAGCCAAAGCACTTATGTGCAATAAATAAGTTAATAAACAATCAAAATGGTTGAGCAAACTGGTTCACGGGTTTGCAGATGGGCGTGTTTGCTGAAATAGACAGTTTGTCATTCACTGGATCTTGACTGCTCTTAGCTGTTGACCTGGAATTTGTTCTGTCAAATAAACATGCTTTTGGGTTGTATATAGATCTGAGACCTTGTGCCTTTTTGTCATTTCAAAAATATCTGCTATTGCATCCTGTAGTGGACAGAAATTTCACAAATACAGTACATTTAAATATCTATATATTTTCCCTCAGTGTTGCTGGATGAGGTGGTTAAGGAGTCAAAATCCAAAATTGCTACGTTCATGCTTTTAGAATGCTAATTCTCTGGCACATTCAATTCATGTCACATTAACAAAGACTAATGCTTTATTTCAGCACCCTTCTACAAGATCAGCTCCTCAAATTGTAGGCCACCGCTACTGTTACGTCCCGTAGGAAGGTTTATAGGAAAAAGGGTGAATGAGCCCAAAACTACCAACTGTGGGGAATGAAGGACCAAACAACAGGGTACTATTTACAAGTTTTATAGTTCTATTTACAAAATATACAAAGGTGTGCGCTATATACAAACATACAAATCTATTTACACATATACACACGAAGGACGCTAGGTAGGGTTATGACAACACCAACGAAAAGAACAGAACAAAAATATCCCTAAGCCTGCCTAGCACCACTCTAACTAAAATCAAAATTACAAGGGTGGTGTCTGCCTCTAACTAAGTGAGTCTAACAGAGTTGTTCCTACGTGAAATACAAGGTATCAGTAGTTCCTAAACTACCCACCTAGTCAAGACACGATATACAAGCAAGAACACTCAGATACTCATTCCACATTCGCTAAACACACTCTCCAAGTAACACAAGCACTTCAATCATACACAGGCAATCAACACAGGAATATCTCAAACACACTCCCAACCAACACCACAGAACGTCACTCTTTCAACATACGAACATCCAGTCTCTCCTCTCTCTCTGCTTCTCCTTCTCTCTCTTTCTTTTTCTTCTCTCTCTCCTCGTCCTTTTTAAGTGAATAGATCGGGACATCAGGTGATCACGTCTCCCAATCCCGTCACAGCGTTGACGATCAGCCAATCAGAGGTCCGTCATGTGCTCTCTACGACCTAAATGGAGACAAAATACAACTCCACACACCTCAAAATGTCCCAGGACGTAACAACATCCGTATCCACATAGGAACTGTAATGAGACTCTTTTTTAATCTTCTCCTGTATTATGAGTTCCAGTGTGAGAATTGTCCAGGAGTCCAGGACCTGAACCAACAGAATACAGTTCTATATTTCTTATATAATTCATAATACTATGCGTATATATTTTTACATAGTTGTCATTTACCATGTCAAATTGTTTGTAAAGCTACTATTTTAGAGATAAAAGGTTGTTCACACTGCTTATAATGGGATGTGTAAAGTGAATTGTTTAATGGATTAATGCACAGACTTGATGCATTTCATATGAAGGGAAGAGGCTGAGTGGGGTGCTGTTATTTTTATGTTGATTTAGTATGAGAGTGCTTTTGCATGTGTGCGTCCTGTAATGATGTTCATAGCTGAGTTTCTGAAAGAAAAATACTCCTGAATGGCTCTCTGACTCATTTTTTCCATCTTGTAATCACCAAGTCCTGTCCTAGAATCTCCCAACTTGAAATTCCTCACAAAAAACACACAATTCCATACATTTCCACTCAGAATTCCTAACTCATAATTCCCAACTTGGAATTCCAAACTCAAAATTTACTCAGAATTCCCAAATCATAACAACCACCTGGAATACCTGACTTGAAATTCCCACTAAATAAACTCACTTGCAGTTTCCAGAAAAGAATGAAATTAATGATTAAGGAAAATGTCCTGACAAATATAGTCCAGCAATTAAAGTGCATACTTTACTTACAAAACTTTTACTTAAGTGGAACTGGTTACTCTCCATCCTTTTTCTACAAAGTGTGTCTTGGACACTGGCATCTGTTGGCAGAAATGGCATGTAAATCCTTTATTTCCACTGCTGACACTGGTGGCACAGGTTTGTTGGTTTTGCACACATAAGTACTGTCCATCTCATCGAGGGCACCTTCTCAGTCAAGGATTCTTCATCTCTGAGCTGTAGATGGCATGGAGTCCAATTACAGGGCTTTGTGTATGAGCACAAATCCTCAGTTTCACTGGACCGAATCAAAACAGATCTCTTTTCCATCAGCGGAACGTGGTGGCTGCTCAAATTCTGGAAAAATAATGACCTGTATACCGATTGCAGGCTTCTTTTTGCATAGCTGACAGTGTGCTTTATGAGCCATATTTGGACTCCAGTTCTGCAAATTAACCGTTATAGCAGGAGTTCCCGATCCCAGGCCAGGCAGCCCAGTCCTCACCACAGTACACAAATTTAGCACACCTGGTGCTGGGATGAGAAGCACAATCCAATTTCTCAGATTATTGATTATTGTATTATTATATGACCCAGACTGCCCAGGTCATAATTAGATGCAGGGTTCAGTATAACAGCATGGAAAAAGTGTTTAAGATGTGTTTTTGTCTTGAAGAACGTTGTCAGATTATCTGATCTGTAACCCACATACTGTCTACTACAGTGCTGGAAAAAACGTTCATGATGACCACAGCAAAAATTTTCTGTTTTTCACTTCTAGTTGTGTTTTACCATCCAACTGGTCACATTGCGAGAGGAGAGTGTTGATTACAACAGTGTTTTTATACTTTATTAAGTAAAGTTTTATACTTTATTTATACTTTATTTAATAAACCTCATTAAATAAGATTTGATTCAGGTGATCACTAATCAGTACCTCATAAAGCAGAATGAGATGCTTGTGTAGGAATTTTACAGACACTGGCCTGGAATGGTTGTCAGACTCAGAGATGCTGATTTAAAAATAAATTACAGCGGTCTCTTATTTTTTTTCCGGAGCCACAGGGGGTCCTCGGGTTACGACTGTCTCGACATAATACATTTTGAGTTTACAACACTCACTCCCACACCTGCTCCCACTCAGCTTACTCCGTTAGCTTCGTACTTACAGACTATGTGGGCGAACTAGTTTGGTTGCGAGTGGCGGTAAAATATGCAGTAACGTGTATGAATGAGGGAGTTTTCTATTTCCTTTTTCTGTGGCTTAATTCTGTTTTTATGATTTTACAGCTGTGTTAGGATCAGTAAGTGCCTTAGACTAGAGTGTGTTTCGACTTACACCAAAATTTGTGTTACATCACTAGAAGGAACGGATCTGTATTGTAACTCGAGGACCCCCTGTATATATGTATATATATATGTGTGTATGCATGTGCACTAATATTCAACCCCCAGCTTCAGTACTTTGTGGAGCATCATTTAGCTTTTATAACTTCTAACAAATGTTTTCAGTATGTGCTGACATGCTACTTACACCTCTCGATCGGAATCTTTGCTCATTCTTCACATGCAAAAGCCTCTAGCTCAGGCCATGTCCACACGTGCATGGGTATTTCTGAAATCTGAGATTTTCCATTTTCGTTTTTAAAAAAAAATTGCATCCACACAAGCATGTTTTTAAAAATATCTCCACCCACACGCACTCGGAAAAAACGCAGTCAAAAGCATGCCAAGGCAGCAGGTGCTGACATAACCTTAAAACGTATTGCATTGGTGACCAATCAGAAGCCTTGGAGGGGGGGACGTCATTACCAGAGATAGTGGGCAGAGACAGTGTCTGTGTTAAATATAATAGCATTCGAAGCTGACTCTTGACGTCTATGTCCTTCATACTGGATGGACAGTAACTCTGCACCTGAGTATAAACATGCCAAATCTTCAAACAAGGTTGAGAGCAGTAGTATTTATGTATACGTCGGGCATTGTAGATGAAGCCTAATGTAAACATGGTGCATGCTGTGACGTCATATGAGTAACACAATTTTGTTTTTCAGAATCTTCATTTTTCTTCAGTTTTCAAAAATCGCCCCTTTGGCCGGAATTTTAAAAAACCTCCGTTTTCAGTGACCCAAAATGCTGTTTACGTCCGGATGAAAGGCCAAACTGCATAGAAAAACCTCTGTGTACGTGTGGACATGGCCTCAGTGATGTTTGAAGGCTTCTGTACTGCAACTACCTTCCTTAAATCCCACCAAAGATTTTCAATTGCATTTAAATCTGGTGGCTGAGAAGGCCACTCCAGGATGTTCTAGGATCTTTTTCTCAACCAAACTTTGGTTGATTTGGAGGTGTGCATGGGATCATTGTCTTGCTGGAATGTCCAATGATCACCAAGGTTCAATTTGTCAACAGAAGGCATCACATTTCTCTTTAAAATGGCCTGATTTTTCTGGGAATCCATGATGCCAGGTACACAAGTTCCTGCTGCAGAAAAACAGCACCAAATCATCAATGACCCACCTCCATGCTTGACTGTGGGGATGGTATTCTTCTAGTCAAAAGCCTTGCCTTTTGCACAACAGACATACCAGTGGTCCATATGTCCTAACAGTTCCAGTTTGGTTTAATCAGTCCATAGAACTGTCTCCCAAAACTGTATAGTTTTATCCAAATTCCTTGACGTTCCTTGTGGTCAAGAGTGGAGTGCGCCTTTTGAGTCTGGCCATGAAATCCTTGTTTATACAGTGCACTATGAAGTACATAGTGTTGCCACCGTGAAGCACTTGTACCAGCCTTTGTCAGGTCATCCTGTAGGTGTCTTGCAGTCACATAATGGTTTCTCTTAGTTGTCCTGACTAAGTTGCTAAGGGCCCTAAATGAAATTTTGGGCTTTCTTACACAGCCAGGCAGGTTTGTAGCTGTTTTATGAGATTTAAACTTCCTTACAATGCTCCAAATGGTGTCGCTTGGAATGTTAAATGCTTTGGAAATCTTCAGGTGTTATGAAATAATATCCTCTCTCAGCTTTTGTTGAAGCTCCTTTGTCTTTCCCAAGATTGCAACTCACCTTGAATACCTTCATGGCTGGGGTTTATATGCGTATCATAGCTGAAGCAAATGAAGGATCATTATAGAGTTCCCAAAAGCTTAATTATGTTTCAACTCCACTTTGGGCCATAAAAACTTTCGTAAAACTTTAGAAACAATATTCTATGGGGTTGAATAATTGAGACATGGCTATCTTAACAAAATATACTGTTACACACAAATACTACATCATTTATTTTCTGTGTTGAGCTGTTTAATTCTGAATAATGAAAGGTTAGAACTGTAAAAAATAGAACTGTTTTTTTAAACACATGAAGTCTTAAAGGAAAGTCTGACCACTACCATGGCAATGTACCCAGGCAGTTATTTCCAGGCTCTCTTTGTGATGGATGTAAACCTATAAATCCTTAACTGTCACCACATTAATATTATAAGAAAACATTTGAAATGATCAGGTTTTGGAACTAATACCACAGGCAAACTACAATCACTTTGCCCTGGCTCCACTGCCCAAATCTCTTCCATTTAAGACAACTCTTTCTTGACGTGAAACATTTTAAAAGGGGGAAGCCTATAGGGATGTTGTTTTATAGAGTCTTCCTCACCAAACTTGACATCATGAACCACCAATGAGGTAAGACCAGGCTGATCTCTGAAGACTCCACCAAATTCATTAAACAGCCTACACACATCAGCCCTCTGCTCAGGAGACAAATGAGCAAGATTTTCTCGCAGCACACCTAATGCTGCCCAAGTGGGCAGTCACAAGCTCTACACCTGCCAGGTCATCCTCCCCCTTAAGATCAGAGGACACACAAAAGACCATAACCGGACTTGAATGGCCATGATATGGCTTCTCAAGATTTACATGACAAAGCCTCGTCTTCCTCCTACAATCAGAAGTGCTCCTACCTTCTTCATAACAGTATATGGGCCAGCAAATTCTGTACTCAAGCCACCACTTTGTATTGGCTTCAGGACCAAGACCTTATTCCCCACTGAAAAAGATTGAGCCACTGCCTTCCTGTCATACTGATGGTCTGTTCACAAGCACCTTCCAAATTTCCCCTTGCTATCTCACAGGCAGCCACCAAGCGCTCCTTGAAACAGGACACAGACTGCAAAAGGTTACCCTGCTCTTCTCCATTTAGCAACTGTTTGTTGCTGAAAAAGTTGACACAGGTGAGAAAAGCAATACAAAAAAGGACAAAGGAACTGCTTTGCTCGAAATAATCAGAAAGTTTACTGACACTTGCAAGCGGAGACACGAATCTGTGCTAAGCCTTCAGGGGCAGTCCCTTCAGCCAAAAGTCCAGATTCCATCTGTCTGAGAGAAATCCAGATACCTTCTTATAGGAATTTGTTGCCATGTATTTCTGTAAAGCCAACTCCCCAAACCCTGGGGGCCCCATAATAGGAAGTCAGGAAGCTTCTATCAGTTCCTGGTCCAGGTGCGAATATTTTGCCGTCCTCCCAGACTTTAGTGCCCAACGTGTGACCTTCCAGAAACATCATAGTTCACAATAAGTTCCTTCTGTTATGTCTAATTCTCTGCCCCTGGAGACAGAGTAACCTTGCAGAAAACTACACATAACTCAATAAGCTACTTAAAGAATCAAGTAATGAACAAATAAAAGAATAAATGATTAACAATGATGAAAATGTAAATTTTCTCCAACATAGTCTTCTCACATTATGGTAACCCTGCCTTTCTATTATGAAACCGCTTTGGTCTTTATCAATGATTTTTGGTAGAAATGTTTATCATTTATAGCGAGTATTTTACACTGATTTTTAGGGTCAGAATTTAGCAAAATTATTGGTCTTATATTTTCAGACCTATTGGGTGTTTTTCCTGGTTCATGAAGTAAAGTTATTAAGGCACCAGAGAGAGAAGGTGGAAGACTTACACTTTGAAATGCCTCTACCTACATTTTCAAAAGCGGCTTTGACAGTTTTGATGGATATTTCTAATTCTAATTCCCCTTTATATTCTTCTGTAATAAGTGGGATGGGTAACCCATGTAAAAATGCACACTGGCTTTTATATCTTCTCCTATCTCCATACTATACAGCCTTGTGTGGTAGTGTCTAAATTCCTCATTAATTAGAGCTGGGCAAGTTTCTATCCCCTGCGTAACTGACCTTCTGGTTTCCAGTTGTTTTATTTGCCATGCCAATAGTTTACCTGGTTTATCACCTTGATCATAGAAAGCTTGTTTAAGCTTTAATAAACTAGAGGCTGCTCTAGAAGCAGATAGATTTTCATATTCAGACTTCAACACCATTAAATCTTTTTTAAGCCGAGGGTTAGTCGTGAATATACCCTCTCCTGAAGTGTTCTTATTCTGCTTTCCAATTATAGCCTTTTTTGTTCATCCTTTTTTCTTCTTGAACTTGTTTAGCTGATTATATATCCTGTAATTTATGTTTTAAATGCCTCTTACATAATACACGGCGATTGTTGCCTGTTGTATTTATTTCAAAGAATTCGTCATTAAGTTTCCCTAAATATGTCACAAATTCCTCCTCTTTTAATAATTCTTGCTGAAACTGACATCTATATGGGTCTGTTATTAACTTTTTATCCTTATACAAAACAGCATGGCGCATGATCTGTTATCACTATATTGTCATATAAGCATTTCAGATTTTTTTACTGTAATATTGCAGAGATTTTCACTTTTTTAAATGAATGTAAACCCCAAGATAAATATTTAAGGTCTGCTTCCTGAGCTATTCCTATCAGACTACTTTTGGGAAGCTTTAAGGTGGCAGTGATGGGAATATCGCCCCTTAAAGCTTGAATTTCGATTAACATGAACTGATCCCCACTATGATGGTCAATCTCTCTACAAAGAATTGTAAACAAACAGCAAAGTACTAACCTAGCACTGCAATCACTGCATATTTAAATGCATAAACACTCTTATATTTAGCATAACATGCTTTATTTAACAAACTCGTGTTAACCTTCTTAAACGTTCAGTAAAATTTACAGACAGATTTTTAGAAACATCACGATTTGTAACGTCTGTTACAAGGTTCTGCAAAGGGATTATCTTTAACAAATCCCCTTAGTCCTGCGTGTATCTAGTTTCAGTTACTGTTCAACTTTATAATTTTCTCAATAAGATCTTGTGCTTTATAAGTAACCAGCAATCTGGCCTCTGGGTTCTTTCAGGCTTCTTCTTGCTCCATCTCTGTGTGCTCTCTCCAGCATAATTGAGTTTTGGAAGTTTGTTTTTCGAGCATCCTGGAAATCCAACTTTCTAGAAAGGCACAGGCATCTGATCCTTCCACCCCCTCAGCAAGATTTACT
>JBBJLS010097062.1:0-21009 GCA_037577275.1 Bryconaethiops microstoma | reverse complement strand
CAGTGTTAGACACACACACACACACACACACACACACACACACACACACACACACACACCCTAGATACACACACACAAAACACATCCCTGAACTGAACTTCATCCTCTCTGTTTCAAATACATATACACACACACTGAACTGTTCTACCTTAAACAACTTACACCACAACTGCCACTGTAAATACACTTTATTTATTATTTACTGCACATTCTCTGTCCTGCTGCTGCTATTTTTTGAACAATTACTATGAATTGATGTCTACCTCCATTCTGCCTTTTCACACACTTAACATCAGTTGGTTACATAATATTGTATTCACTTAATCATCAACTGCACTAAATGTCGTCTTGTCCTGTTGTTTTGTTCCTCTTGTGTTTTCCTTGAACTCTCTCTCTTTGCTCTCTTTACACTATTTTGTTCTGTCTGAACGTATGTAGTCTTGTGGTGTTTCCGTTTACATAATATAGGACTTACCTGCACGGTAGTGGAATATAGTCATTTATATGAAACGGAGGACTAAGGGACCACAGATGGGCTGCTAAGGGAGCCACAGAAAAAGTAATTTAATGTCATTAAAGTCATTTAATGTACATTTGATATATAGCTATAATCCGTTTCAAAGAAATTTCGATCAGCTGATTCTTTTCTGATTTTGAGTTGTCCGATTTACTGAAACTGCTGATATCTGATGACATCAGAGATTATATCAGGCTCTAGTCGGTGGTTCGGACTCAGTGACTTTCTCTGTCTGGGCAATACTTTGAATTTGTTTGTTTGAAAAATGTACAAAAAAAAGATTTTTCAAAAAGACTTATATGTGAAAATGATTAATATTATAACTAATGCAGCTGAACTGCCACCGTTCTCCAGTTTCACACTTCATTTACGTGGTGACCTTTCCTCATGCTGAAGCAACACTTAGAATAACAACAACTCACAACGAGGCAAAGCTATTACAAATGAAAGACGACGACAACAGGAGTAAGAAGGACAACTGACGTATTGAGAAGAGATGGATGTTTCAAGGACAAGAGTAACAGGCCAATTACTTTAACCCCCGAAGGCCTCAACCATGACCCTCAGCTGAACTCTATTAAAACCCAGTCAGTAAAGATAACGGGAAGAAGACACACGGTGACACCTCAAAAATCAGTGGGATGGATCCTGGGTGTGGTGGAAACAGATCTGGTGAACGATCTTGTCTCGCGAAATTCGCTATGATGGATGAAGTATATAACAAACATATATATTTTTTATAACAAACATATATTTTTGGGGGTTTTTTTCATTTCAAATGAGTGCTGGGCCTCCAAAGTATCACATCCCCTCCAAAGTATCTACATATTCTCTCACTAGCACAGTTTATTCCACCAGCTGAGCTTCTACAGGATACAACAACACAGAGGAAGATAGAAAAGGGCACCTTCAGTGAGGGAGGGGATTGTGTGTGTGTGTGTGTGTGTGTGTGTGTGTGTGTGTGTGTGTGTGTGTGTGTGTGTGTATACAGAGGGGGAAATTTTACCTCCATTTATGCACGACAAAGCCAGGGCACTGCTCTCCGCACACATTACAAGCCTGGCCTCTTTCTGGGTCATCTAGGGAAGTAGGCTGAAGAGATAAGGAGAGAAGAAGAGAGATCACTATTCCATCTATAGTGATGCGGAGGAATCCTAGTGATCATCGATATATTATTTGGCCAATTAAAATCATGCATTTTTTAAACACCATCCCATGTTTTGTCTTGCATTTTTTCAATTATGTTTGTGCTTTAATGTACTAAAACAGTCACAATTAATTTTATGACCATTTCCCAGCCTCTCCTAAATACCCCCAAGGCTCATAAATACAGTTTATTAGGGCTGCCGCTGTCAGTTATGTCTGTAATCAGGTTAGATAGAAATTATTGTGGTGATTGACTAATCATATGCATGCAGTTTACATCAGCGAACATTTAACTTTACGTATATGAAATTTGTGACTACAAGCATACACACATTTGTGAGATCCTGCTGGTGTGGGTTTCCTCCCTTTTAACGACACCAAAGCCAACTGATTGCTAACAACACCCACATAAATAATCTGCAGAAAATGAGTTATCTGACACTTTTGGATGTAAATTTTAATTGATTAATTTAGTTCACAGAGTAATCAGTTTTAATCAGGTAACTGTGACAGCCCTAGTTCTGACTGCCTGTCCTATTTTCTGCCTCTTACAAATAGCAGACTGGCCTGAAGGGCTGAAACACTCCTTATAACTTGAAAATGAATGGGCGGGGCAAAGACTGAATGGAGGCATATATGTGACACGAGTCATAACGAGCTGTTATATATATGTTATATATATTATATATATTATATGTGTGTGTGTGGGTGTGTGTGTGTGTGTGTATATATATGTTTGTGTGTGTGTGTGTGTGTGTGTGCGTATATTTGTGTGTGTGTGTGTGTGTGTGTATACCATTCTGATTGGGAAAAGAATATATACATACAGTAAATCCCCACTTAAAAGCGGATTAGCAGTCGTGGTTTCAGTCCAACGTGGATTTTTTTTGAGAACAGAACTAATAATTGTTGGCTGAAAGCCCCGCACTAACGTGGAAACTGCAGATATCCTCCGTATTTTTTTTACTTTTGTGACGTTCGTGCCGCTCCCCCTCGTCCTCCTGCTGGGTTGCTAAGCACCGCGCCCAAACATAAACCCTGCACAAGGACGAGGGGGAGTGGCGGATGAGGCCCGGACGTCACAGCTTTTTTCGTGGCAACATATAAATTTTCATACATTTAATTGCTAAATTATTAAGAAAAATATAATTTACTAATTTTGTAACATAAATGTTAATGGAAATTCAGCCACATTTCCATATAAAAAAATAACTATAAATATTCTGGTACTGTGGAGAGAAACAAAGAAAGCGTGTCTTGGGATGGTGAAATACCGCTGTACTCAGAGGGGGGAGGCTTGAAAGTAGCCAATCCAAGATCGCTATTTATTTCTCCCTGCTGCTGATTGGCTGCTGCCCTTTGACGCAGCGGCAGTCCAGAATTTTCGCTGTGGAGTGTCTCAAGTGTTAATGTGTTTTTCGTTTTGTTCTTCTTAAAGCCCTGTATTTTTATTACTGTAAATTAAATGAATTTATTACTGTATTTCCCTGCTCACACCAAAAAAAAAAACAACAGAGTATAACAAAGAAATGCATGTTACCGCCTTTTTTATGAAGTGACTATAATAATTGGTTAAGTCAAGGAATGCATGTCAGCCTAAGCCAATCAGAGGCAGAGACTGCATTCTGTACAAAAATGCGCACAAAGAGAGAGGCAAAAAACACACGACTTGTCGACTTCTATTAGGGGTCGTCGACATGTGCCTCTGACATCGACATGTTGACAAATCGGCTTTTCTGTTAATGCTCTAGAGTACAGTCTATACAGGGGTGACATGGGTATTTACATTCTAGCACTGCAGGAGTTCAGAGTAAACTGTACAGTACGGATATGGGTTTACCTTTACATTTTCTTTCAGGGTAATGTATTAAGCTGACTTTAAAATGAAATTAAAGTGTTTAGGGAGCATATTTAGGGTTTTTAATATACACGGGCGCTCTCTATATATATATGTGTGTGTGTGTGTGTGTGTGTGTGTGTGTGTGTGTGTGTGTGTGTGTGTGTGTATGTGTATACCATTTTGAAGACCAGCACAAAGTACCGCAATGTATACATGAAGAGAACTGGTTCAGTTCTTTACAGTAACATGATGCAATTTCTAGGAATGCTGAGAAGCTCCACTGCCTGAAGGCAATATCCATATTAAGATTTTCAGAGAGTATATCAATGTCAGCAAAGCAATGTTTTGACCATACAAAACTATTTAATCCAGTAGTATCTGAAAACATTGGGACTGGACAGGTCCCAGACACATATATGTCCCAGAGACCCCATGCAGCCTATATAGCCTATATAGCTTCTGCCTGCTGTCTGGCTCCTGGCACCTGCCTATAAGAACACACCTGACTGCTGCTTTCCACCACAGCAAACAGTAACATCACTCCAGAAGAGGCCCTGCTGCAGAAACACGAGGGTTAACTGCCTGCATCACTCATGCCAGACAAAAGGTACTATCATCCCATAACACCCACTCCCTCATAGCAACAGTCTCGAAGTTACCCAACACATGCCGTGCATTATTCATGCCAGATTTTTGGTAAATAATTGATCTGGACAAGTTGCACTGCGATGGCACGAGCACAAACAGTTGCAGAGCAGAACTGTTTGCCCTTACAGGCATCCAAAAGGAGCTCGTCTCCTGGAGAAGAAGGGAGCTTCTCTCGAGTCAGCACTACAGTCAGTCACAAAAATAAACCATCAGTAGCAAGAGATAAACAGGACAGAGCTGTGGAGAAAGAGAAGTGCAAGCTTGGGTGGGAGATCTTCCAGAAAACTAGCGCGTTTTACACGTCTGTGCGTAAAAGCGACGCGTAAAAACGGGCACGGGCTTTACCCACCGAGCGGCTGGAGCTCCTCTTCTTAGAGCCACGGGCGAACATGGCTGGATCAGAGCAGAGAGATGGAGAGGAAAAGTTCCAGTGGATGATCAGTGAACGAGGTGTCCGGTGTCTCAGCTCAGGAGGGGACAGAACCGTCCCGGGCCATCACATTTAGTTGAGGGAATTGTGGTGACTGTTTAACCCCACCCGTATTCGGACAAACCCCGCCCCCCGTGCTGACATTGGCTGGGAGCGAATAAAGTCAGTCCCAGCGAACGAGGGGGAAGGGTGGGTAGTTTGTGTGTGTGTGTGTGTGTGTGTGTGTGTGTGTGTGTGTGTGAGGGGGGGGGGGGGGCTGGTTCTGACCAATCGTGACACCAGTAGCCCTCAGTGGGCGGGTTTTGCCCCGAAACGGGTGGGAGAAACAAGGTGAATGGTAACAGAGTACTTTCTGATCCCACCTCTTTCTATCATCCCACCCAATGGCGTTGAGCTGCACCTCAAACTCTCAGCTTTAATCTAGTGAGTGCTTGAGTGAATGAGTGAGGGAGTGAGTGAAAGGGTGTAACAGAGTAAGTGAGCGAGTGTAATAGTAAAGAGAGAGAGAGAGAGAGAGAGAGAGAGAGAGAAAGAATGAGTGCATGCAGGAGAGTGAATGAGTGAGCGAGTGTAAAAAGAGAGATTGAGTGAGTTAGTGAGTGATCCCCTAGACAAATGGCTTGTTTAGTAGACTGTGTGTGTGTGTGTGTGTGTGTGTGTGTGTGTGTTAGCATAGCTTCACAAAGTGGTGTAAATTTAGTTTGCCTGGCTCCTCCCAGCAGCCTATGATAACACTGGATAAGACTCTATTCATTTCATTGGTGCTTCTAACTGCTAGGCGGCACTCGGGGAATTCTCAATTAAATTTCCTGTTAGGTAATGCATTACTGGCTCTACAACAAGCACTTGCTATTATTTCGGAGCAGAATAGGCTTTAGCGGGATAACCAGAGAGGGCTCAATGCAGTCTAGGAGGCTTGTGGTCTCAAGGGCCGTTCTCTCAATGGAAAAACCCTTCACTTCTCCGAACAGGCTCACATTCACATCTCTGAGAGCCAGATTCAACAGCTCAGCCCTGTCTTTGATCCCTCAACCACTAACGTTAGGCATACACGGTTACATCATACGGTACTGTGTGCATTAAATGGTTGAAATCAAACGATCAGAGAAAAAGCAAATGGAATTTTTTTGCAGTCTGTTTGTATTGGTAACACAATCCTGTGCGTCACCGTCTGCGTGGTCAGAAGAAAGAATGGCAGAAGATGGTGCAGAGTAGGTTTAAAGCCTCATTTAGTTGCAGGTACCTTCATCTCAATGCTGGAATCTAAGGCACTTTCCCATGAGGCAGCGAGGCGGACAGTGCAGGACATCTCCACTCACAATCACTCTTAGGAAGCTTCATTGGCTCCCTGTGGCCGGTGCATTAAGTTCAAATCCTTAACACTTGCCTTCAAGGCCAAGAATGGACTTGCACCTCCTTACTTATCAGCACTGATCAAGCAGCGTCACTTCTCCTCCTCTCAGGGCGTCAAGCACTGCTCGGCTTGAACCTCCGTTTCTCAAAAGAAGAGGACGACATGCATCAAGACTCTTTTCAGTCTTGGCCCCCGAGTGGTGGAACAAACTTCCTTTTGCAATCAGATAAGCGGAGTCCCTCGCTGTTTTCAAGCGTCGTCTGAAGACCCCCCTCTTCAAGGAGCACCTTGGTGACCAGCTAGGCCTCTCGTTATTGCTTATTCATTAAAAAAACCTTTTGGGCACTTACCCTCTTAACTCCATGCCTTCCTTACTTTTGTTTTAACCTCTGACAGGGTTTGTTAAGGTGTGTAACTTAGCTGGCAGTAACTTGGTCGAATAGCAGACATTGATTTAAGTCTAGCTTTACAGGTCTGAAGAACAGATGTGGGCTACTTCAGCACTAATGCACGTCGCTCTGGATAAGAGCGACCGCTAAATGCCATAAATGTAAATGTAAATCACCCCTCCTGTTGACTCTGGACTGGTAGGGAGTTTCTTATCCAGAGAAAAGCATGGGCTCCCAGGAGAATGTAGGAGACAGTATAAAATCTTCATTCTTACCTACTAGACATGGTCAGGCTTCTCAACACATTGTGGCCTTCCTGCAGCTTTACACCACCAGCTGAGTCCAGAGATCCACCCAGCAAGGGGTTCTTTCAGGCTGAAGATTCGTGGGCATCATACATTTCCATCTGTTGCTCCCAGGCTGTGAGACTGGTACAGTCGGTCCAGCAGTTTAAAGCCCAGCTTAAGACTCATCTTCCTAGTCAAGCCTTTGGGTAGCTTTTATTAATACATCTAAATGTTTTACATCATGCGTTTTTACGGAATTTTGTTGTTCACGGCAGCGTGACGTCTGTGAAAAACGTTTTATAAGTAAACTTTACTTTTTTTTATAGATCATGACATTATTTACTGGGCACACGTCTCTCAGGGTCCCCATCTAAACACAGTGAAATATAAAATGTAGTTTGTGCTGGGCTGTGCAGGAGGGGGCCTGTGAGAAACCCCGGGCCGGAGAGGTGAAAGGCTGGGGCTGAACTGTAAGTGAAATCGCTCCTTTAATCTTTAGCAGAATGTCTGGGAATGTGTTTGAAGATCACCAGGGCTGCACACACACACACACACACACACACAGTCCAAACCATGTGTGTATGCAGAGATGTGGGCCTGTACCCGTGTACTAGACGAGGCCTGAGTGTTTCACAGGCTTCAAATAATTGTTCTCAAAAACACCAAACAAACAAAAAAAAAAAACCAATGGAATAAATCTATATAAACCTTTGACAGGTGGTGTAAACCTACATAAACATTTACAAAGGCTTATTTGGAGTCAACCTTCATTCATTAGGATGCCATGCCTTTAATCTGTGCTCTAATTGGCTGCCCCCATTCAAAAAGGAGGCCTTACATTGTCTGTGTGAAAGGGTGGGCCTTAACTGAACTAGGCTGACTAGAGGGCTATATGTAAATGTTTCACCCCTTTGTGACATCATAAAAATGAATTGAAATCAATTCAAAATGGCTTGTTTTACAGCTTATTTTCTTTATGTGGACAGTATGGACTGGGGAGTGAACATGTTTTGGAAATGTAATACTGTTTATGTAATTCATCAAACTTTGATTTTAATAAAGGGAGGACATTTACCTTTCTAGGATATGGGCCCTTTAAATGTGTTACAATTTTTGTGATGTCAGGACTCACCCTGTGGTGAAACGAGCCAAAACCAAACACAGTGAAATGGTGTTCATCCTCTATGCTGTCCAACCAACAGCCCATCAATATCAGATCTGCACCAAGTGTAGCTTTAAAAGTAACACTGATACATCAACGTTGATACAATGTTTGGTCTAGAACTAACTGACAACACTTTACAAGAACCTTCATAAGACCGATATAAACATGCCTTTAACATGTCATAATTGAGACGTCCTCAGGTGGACACGAGACTCTGCTTTCGTTTTGGATGTAACGTGGCGAAAGAGTCCCGACTTGTGTCATGTAAATAAATAAATAAACGGACTGAAGCCTCAGCTGTTCACACCTCAGTAAAGCAGCACTTGTAACTGTTTATTATACTGATTAAAGCTCCACAGAATAAAAAAACACCCAGAAGGTTTGGCCTAGAAATAGCTGGTAACACTTTAGTTGAATCCTCACAAGACAGATATAAACATTCCACAAACATGCCATGATGGAGATGACACCCTGTCTTTGTTTCGGATGTAATGTGGCGAAAGAGTCTCTACCTGTGTCATTGAAATATGTTACTGCAGTACAAGATATGTCCAGTAGGTGGAAAGATTCATTTATAGTGGCATCTCACATAGCAAGTTGTATTCAGATAAGTCACTATACCTCTTACCATAAGACCCCAATTAAGCCCTGCCTTGGACATAATGTCAGAATCTACTGCTTTTATGACATTTTTGTGATGTCAGGACTCACCTTGTGGTCAAATAAGCCAAAACTAAACATGGCGAAATAGTGTTTATCCACTCTGCTGTGCAAACCACCACCCGGTAATATTATATCTGCACCAAGTGTAGCTTTAAAAAGCTGCTAAAAACCACAGTGTTCTCCTCCATCCTCTTTTAAATATATGCACTTCCATCCCACTTTCATACTTTGTTAATTTTCTGTATTCCTGAACATCACCTTTGGGTTAAATAAATAAATTGGACTTGACTTGACCTTTCAGGTGAAAGTCACTTTTGGGCCTAAATGTGTTTTTCTTAATAGCTTTGAGAGGAAAACTCCTGACCCGATCTTCATACCAACACTTTGATGAAGAAGAAGCTAAATATAACCAAAATATTAACAGCAAAGGGTTAATCAATAACAAATTAATTCAAAAGAAAGACCAACATCAAACAGTGTATAGACTAGGCAATGAGTTAAACTTGGAATGAGAGATATAGAGCACTCACCCTTCATAGAGTTCAGGGACCACCAGTATTTAAGAGGATGACTGCAACAGGATTGTGGGTAATCAAGTCTGTGGGTGTTCTTCTGGACTGCTTTAAAGCTGAAGGTGTGTGAACCGCGGTATCCGTGGTGACGGTAAACAGCAGCCGGCTCAGGTGACCTGCGGGCCTCACCTGGCTCTCCCAGCGTCAGCTGACTGAAACCTCAACTCCTGGCACCTCAATAAAGCAGCACTTATAACCACTTATTATACTAATCAAAGCCCCACAGACTGAAGACACAAAATTTGGTTTAGATATGAGAATATTTGGTCTAGAACTGACTGGTTGGTAACACCGATCTATCAGAAAAGGTGGTCTACAACTGACTGGTAACACTGATCTATCGGAACATTTGGTCTAGATCTGGCTAATAACACTTTACAAAAACCCTCATAAGACTGTCGTAAACATGCCTTTAACATGTCATAACTGAGATGTCCTCGAGACCCTGTTCTGGTTTTGGATGTAATGTGGTGTAATGAGTCCCTACTTGTGTCATGTAAAAAAACAAACAAATGAATAAATAAATCAGCTTTTTATTATTCTGATTAAAGTACCACAGAATAAAAAATGAAAAAAAACCACCAGAAAGTGTGGCCTGGTAACACTTTATTTGAACCCTCACAAGACTGATATAAACATTTCATAAACATGTCATGATAGAAATAGAAATGACATCCTCAGATGGAAATGACATCCTGTCTTTGTTTTGAATGTAATGTGACAAATGACTCCCTATCTCTTTCATTTAAATAAATAAATACATATACATACATACATACATACATACATACATACACACACTTATACATACTTTCATACATACATAAATCAGCTATAAGTCACAGGCCCCTGGGATTCCTCTGAACCCACTTTGAGAACTAGATTACAATGAAGTGCGAATGTCACTTGCAATTTTTATAATGCGTGATTCAGTGTATTGTTGGTACCTCCCCTACCCATGAAAATGACAAAACAATAAAACAACAAAACATGCATCTCCCAAAATTTTCAAGAAAAGGCAAACTATCTTGCCTTAGTATGCCAGTTAATGGAAAGAGCAATACTGATGGCGAGCATGCATAAGCCTACAGTACTGTGCATAAGTCGTGAGCCACCCCTCATTTCTTTATATTTTGCTTTGAATCACCGCATTGGTGCAAAAATACTTTATGCTTGAAAAACTGTCTTATCTTTGGTTTACTGAGTAGATTAAATGAAAGAAATGGGAACAAATGTTTTACTGACAGGCTGCGAAGTGCCCAAAGATACAAGGCGCCTAGATAAAGCAGTTCCAACCACTCAGCATTCAGCACCACCAGTATACTGATCACTGCCTGATCATCTGGAATCATGCTTCTTCACAGGATCAGGACTTAAGTTAGATGTGCTTTGGTATGCTTCAGTGATTCATACGTAGGTCACCTTGTGTCTTTAGGCACTTTACCGCCTGCCGTAGTAAAACATTTGTCCCCATTTCTTTAATTCAATGCCAAAGATGAGACAATGTGACAGGCATGGAATAGCCTTTTTGCACCAGCAGTGTGATTCAAAACAAAATATAAAGAAAAGGGGGGGCTCAAGACTTTTGCACAGTACTGTAGATCTATGCTGCGCTGCAGTACAGAGTCAACGCAATAGTTACTCTGCTAGTTACTGATAAACAACACTGCATGCTATCATCTACCATTCAGGATATTAAACTAGACAGAGCAAAAGATAGGAGGAGACTTTTGCTAACTACACAACAATATAGCGGCATGCTGTGTAATTTGATGCATATTCATTCTGCCCCTCAGTCAAAACACTGGTTTAATATTCCTCTCGCTGTGAATAGACTGTGACAGGAAGTCGACGGCATGGCCTTGAGCCCACAGCGTGTTGCTGTAGCTCTGAAAAAAACAGCCGTGTGGTGCCATACACCACAACATATATAGGCGAACCTAAGTGGGAGGTCGTACCATCACTTCTGCTCAAATCACTTCCTAACACACATCACAGGCAATAACTGTTATGAAGTTGTGATGAGAAATGCAGATGCACCACTGTTGTAATTTTAGGTACAATCAAGTTCAATGCAGATTTAAAAATCGCATTAAAAGTAAAAGATACGTTTAGAAGATACTTTTAAAGTAAAAAATATATTTATACACTTACACACATACATACACACACACACACACACACACACACACACACACACACACACACACATATATATATAAAAGCTTAGGTGGGTCAAATAGCATTCATCAATTTCATTTTGTTTATATAGAGCTACGTCCAAGAGACAGTGGTCCTAGAAATGTGGTTCCAACTCGTTTAAGAGCATCATCAAGAGCAAGAAGCGGAAAGAGAAGAACCAAGATTCAAAAGGAACCTCTCTAAGACCACAAGAAAAAACTCAAATGAAAAAACTCTGTAAGTGAATAAGGAAGAAAAAATAAAAAGGATTAAGGCTTCAGAAGAGGACCTTCCCAAAAGCATGCGAAAGAAAAACTGAGAGGAACCAAGACTCAAATGGAAAAATTATTTAAGAGCATGAGGAATAATTAATGACAGGAACTAAGACTCAAAAGAAGAAACCATTTAAGAACATACAAGAGAACCACTTAGAGGAACTAGAACTCATAAGAAGAAACTCACTAAAAGCATGAAAAAGAAACACTGAAAAGAACCAAGACTCAAATGGAAAAAAATCTCTAAGGTCATGAACAAGAATTAATGACTGGGACCAAGACTCAGAAGAAGAAACTCCTTACGAACATAAGGAAGAACCACTGAGAGGAATCAAGACTCAAAGGAAACACTCTCTAAAAGCATGAGGAAGAATTAGTAACAGGAACCAAGACTCCAAACAGAAACTCCCTAAAAGCAAGAGAAGGAACCACTGAGAAGAACCAAGACTCCAGAGAGAAACTCCCTAAAATAATGAAGACACACAAAGAGGAACCAGGACTATCTAAGAGAAAGAATTAGTCACAGGAACCAAGACTTCAAAGCATAAAAACTTGAGGAAGAACCACCAAGGGCAAGTGAGACTCCAAAGGAGAAAACCCCTAAAGTAATGAAGAACCACAGAGACGAACCAAGACTCCAATGAAGAAACTCCAAGAAACTACTTATAACATGAGGAAAAAAATGGTGAGTGGAACCAAGACTCAAAACCCATTGGGCCGCACTGGATGGTGCAATACATTTCACTGGATGAATCTTTCAGGCTACTTAAATATATTAAAGTCAAGAAAACAAATGCAAACAGAAAACACATTTTAAGTTTGGCTTTATTGTGTTATTAGATTACAATTATTCCCTTATGCGATCCGATACATTTGACAGGCCGGTTTAAATGGCAGGTGTAACAGACATACCCAGGCTTATATACACGATGATTTCAAACCATTGGAACATATTTAAAGGCAAATACATTCATTTCAATTTGTACACACCTGTAAATAAAATAAATAAGAAAAAAGGCAGCAAAAATTGCATGTGCATAGATTAAATAGTTACGAAGACTGCCCATCGATATAACAGGAGATATGAAATGGCATTAATTATCGACAATGACATGTAATGTGGAAGACTGCACACGTACAGCGTTGGACAAACAATCGAACAAACAAACATTGAGTCACAGAAATCACAAACCAACACAAACTGCGGAACATGTTATGAATATTATGTGTGTAAGACACTAGCATGTGTTTAGATTCTGTCTTTTGAATGAGTCTCATTTATTAGATGTGTGGTGAGTGTGGACAATGTCAATGTGAATATGATCAAAGCGAAACCAAAAATGAAGATATAATCTTCATCAGAGCAAAAACCTGAGAGAGTAATTGGAAGAGTTCAACCAAAACTGCTAATATTTCTAAATGTAAGTGAAAACCCATCAGTTAGCAGCGTGCAAATCACATGTGCTAATCTGAAGTCACTACCTTCCATTTGGTGGAAGTTAGCATGCTTGAGCTATTCCAGTAACCCTTTATTTAAAGGCTACCTTCTTATAAAGTAGAACAGTTCAACCAAAAATACAAATATTGCCAAGTGTAGGTCAACACCCATCAATTAGTGTTATGCTAATGACATGCTAACGGAAAGCTACAACCTTGTATGCTGGAATACAGGGGGTCCTCGAGTTACGACACAGATCCGTTCCTACGACAGTGATGTGACAGGGTATGTTTTGATGTACGTCAAAACATACCCTGGCTTAAGTCACTTACCGATCCTAACACAGTTGTAAAATCATAAAAACACAACTAAGCCACAGAAAAAGTAAACAGGCATAAATATACTGTACTTGTACTTTTAACAGTCCAAAATGGTGTGGGGGGACGCCAACTCCCTCACTCATACACCGCATTACTGAGTATTCTTCTGCTGCACACAACCAAACTAGTTCGCCCACGTAGTCTGTATACTACCAGTCAAAAGTTTGGACACACCTTCTCATTCTCATGTTTTTTCTTTGTTTTTATTATTTTCTACATTGTAGACTAATATTGAAAAAAAAACTAAATGATAACGAAACACATGGAATTATGCTGTAAACAAAAACAAGAGCTAAACAAACCAGACTATGTTTTGTAATAAGGTAATGATGGACTGTGGTTTTTTACTTAGTTAAGTGGTTCTTGCCATAATGTGGAGTAGAATCGTAGTGGAATAAGATTACAAACTGGGTTCCAACCCGACCATCACAACTGATGGTCCCAAAGACATTAAGAAGGCAAGAAATTCCACTAATTAACTCTAGATAAGAACACCAGTTAATTAAATACCATTCCAGGTCGATTCCTCATGAATCTGATCAAAAAAATGCCAAGAGTGCGCAAAGCTTTCATCAGAGCAATAGGTGATGTTTTCAATATGAATCTACAATGTAGCCAATAATAAAAACAAAGGAAATGGTTGAATGAGAAGGCTTTCGACTGGTAGTGTAAGCAGAACGCCAACGGTGTACACCGAAACACTCAGGTCTCAATTTTTAAATGTTTTTATGGGAGTGAGTGTCGTAAACTTGAAATGTCGTGACTGTCATAACTGGAGGACCCCCTGTACTGGCTTGAACTATTCCAGTAACCCTTTATTTAAAGGCCACCTTCACAAGTACTTCATACAATGACATAATAATGTAATTAAAAATACTAAGGTGATTAGTATGTATGTCCGTATACGCGAGACAATATAAGATGGTTTACTAAGCAAATGACAATGTATTACCATAAGGGCCTTTACGGACATTTTTATGAAGCATCATTCCCAAGTATTAGTCTTCATTTATAGAACAAAATCCTTAAATAAGGATCCTTACATCAACATCAGCTCCTTCATAATGTAAATACAGACATAATCCATTAATAAATACCCAAGTGTTGCTATTTACCCACTATGAAGTCCCTATGTAGGTCCAAATAAAGTGTTAAATGAGTGCACCAGTATTTTTTAAGGCAGTTAATGAATGTCACGAGGCTCTTGGAAGGACAGCACACTCAGTTATAAAGAAGTTGGATGATGTTCAAATTACTGGAAAGAAAATATCAAAACTGTCAATACTGGTTTTCCTGTATCAACAGTGATATGAACACACATACATAGTGTCAGAATTCATTTTCACAGTGAACATATCAGAGTTTTACAGATACATTTAATGAGAAAACACCTAAATTAAGACCTTAATAAAGAACTAGATTGGAAATAGCACCATCAGTGAAAGTAAGGCAGGTATGGCTTTTCTGTTAAAAACGTGAAGTGGCTTTAAACCTTGTTATCTTGAACAAAGAATCAATATTTGTGAGAGAAATACTCAAATGAGACAGTAACTTCCTTCCTCGAACATCTTAATGGTTGTATTAACAAATTATTCATCAGTGTGAATGATATTTTTTCTGTCATAGTGACATGCAGAAAGATACAAACGCACAAAAGAGGCCGTACCCTGACAAGTATACTAGAGAAAAATAGAACGCACAAATAATGACCGTCGTTTCGTCAGTAGAAACAATATTAGGCAATGAAATTCATACAATAAGAAGTACAAAAACACCTAGAACAGAACACAAGCAAAGGAGGCAAGGAATTGTGAGGTATTCTGAAATTCAGAGGAGAAAAAAACCCAACAAAATAAAAAAATCAACCACAAAAACAGAATTTACAGAGTGAATTATATTTCTTCGTGGCCCGGGAAGCTGCGAGGTGCTTGATTTGTTTGAAGTTGAATTGATCTTTTCACAAATGTCCATTTTTTCCAAATGTCCCAAGACTATTAATACACAAAATGTCCAAAAGTATCTGGACACCCCTTTCGATTTGTGAGTTAAACTACTTTAAGGTGTTCACACACAGATTGTGTGATCTACTATTGTGTGATCTCTAACCATTCCCAACTCCAGACACCAGCTAGAGGGGCATAAAGACCTCCAGCTTTAGGCTGTGGAGGTCTCTGGAGTGATGGAGCTCCACCTAATACCTCTGGGATGAGTTGAAGTGGGCTTTGTGATCCAGAACTGATCATCTGACATCAGTACTGGACCACACAAACATTCTGGCTCCTGTGCGACTCTATAAGACATTTACGGCTTAATGGCTTCTCCCTTACCTGAAATGAACTTTTCCTGACCTGCCGAAGTTTGAAATAAAGCTTAAAAAAAAGATGCTGCGCTCTAAGGAGGAAAACAGAGCCCCCCCTTTCTTCTAAAAGCCCTTTAATGCCTAACCTGACTGATCAGTAAAGCTGGAGCGTCTCCAGACTGCGGCAGAAGTGCAAAGCTATGCTCTCCTGCTTTGAGCTGTCATGCTTTTGCTCCCAGCGGCCTCGCTAAACCCTGGAGAACAACGGCTGCGGATACACACTCAAACGTCCTCTACAGCTTCTCACTCTCACTCGCTCCGACACTCCTGACAGCACATCCCAAAGACTCGAAAACACAACCAACAACTGAATATTAACTGGTATTGTATGAACACTCATAACTCCTAATTAGCAATTATGGAAATTTGCTGCTTGCTTTATCATCCAAGATGGAATTCCAATCCTACGCTTACCTACATTTTCAATGTATTTTATTTCATTGTGCTCCCTGAGGTCAACTTATGGTATAATGTACTGAAAACAGACCTATTTTGATTTAACAGGACCATTTTCACCCTTTCTTTATCTTAAATAGGCTATTTGAGACAGTGCACCTTTACGATGGATGTGTAAATGATCTCCGTTTTGACTGGCTGGGCCTAATTCTGTTCATTTAGCGAACAAAATGTCATCTTTTGAGCAAGTATTGCTAAATGTCAGACTGCAAAAAGCTTCTTTTGGACGTGTGGATGTGATCTGTTTGGGAAATGCATGATATTTGCCACACATCTACTGCTTCAGTAGCTCTGCTCTGCTACCATAGCAACACTCATTCTAGTTTTAATGAAAATGGGCAGTCATATATATAAAGGTGTTCATAGCTGTGAAATTTTCCACTTTTCCACTGGTACAAGGAACCGAGCTGTACTGCGATTAAATGTTTTTCCGTTACAAATAAAGCGACCAGTACCCGAGCCCAACCGGGCAGGGCCGAAAGCAGGCCGCAGCCAAGCTGACCGTGTCACTGCTTTCTGATTGGTCGAAAAGTTGTCATCACAACATAGAAATAGGCCACTGTTTATTTACTATCTGCACAAAAATAAACAAGCCAAGAACTGCGAAGTCGACAAAGTACAAGCACGACTGTCTATTTGTGCTGGAGATAAATTTCAGCGGGAGTTTTCTACGATGCTAACAAATGTATCTTTAACGCCATGAGAAACGCGAAGGTGAACCACGCCATGGCTAACAAGTAATCTGGGTTAGGTTTTTGTCACATGGCTAAATGATGCCAACCTCTAACAAGACTGTAAATAATAAAAGGCCACAATAACGAAACCGTCTCTGACAGACTCCATGGACGCGGTTTTGGGACAAAGACGGGCAATTAACTGTGGGGAGAGAGAATTGCACTGCTGACGCATCAGAAACACCGTTACCGGGCTGAGATACACTGGAAAATCTAAGTGTGATACAACTTCAGTTAAGTTACAGCACGGATCCTGTATGCCTTTGGACTGTATGGACGTGGAGAGAACAATTGATCAACATTCACGTAGGAATTTCAGAACTACGTATTTTTCAGAAAAGGAAAGAAAACTCAGTCTTCCGTGGAATGGGCCTTTTAAACCTCAGACACAATCTCAACTATCAACGTTAGCATCTCCCAGCAACCCCCTAGTGTGGTCTAGTGGATAATGCACTGCACTGCAAGAGGCAAGGTCGCAGGTTCAAACCCAACTCTGGTGGCTGGCGGTTAGAGAGTTGCCCCTGTAATCGGAAGGTTGTAGGATCAAATCCCAGGACTGCTAGTGGCACCACCGAGGTTCCCTTGAGCAAGATACCGTCCCCAGGTACTGCGTCACTGGTTGCCCACTGCTTCACACAGGTGATTGGGTTACATACAGTGGACTGTGTGCTGTGCTGGGTTCATGCATGACTATACTTACTTACTAAATTCCTGCCGCCCTGCATGTAAATGCTATTCTGGCTGAATTCGCTCCAGCTGCCCCTCCTCCATCCTGAACGCCTGCCCGCCATGAGTCACCCCTCAGTCCTGCCGCTGCTTCTTTAGACCAGGAAAAGGCTTCGCACCCCTGGAGCACCCAGAAGGTTTCACCTTGCTAAGATGAACCTGGGGAAGCGTTAACTGCTTTATTCAGGATTCGTGAATTCAGCAAGTTCTCCAGATACGACATTGGCGGAGGACACAGGATGCAATTTTTCCTCAATAATGTGGACGTTTTAATATTGCGAACCTCCAGGATCTCCAGAAACCTTTCCACATGTGGTCAGTGACCTAAACTACAGTCCCACCCTGGCTCACACAGGATCAGACCAACCAACCGTCCATCCTACACCCAACCAGTCTGACCCCAACCACTGCAGCTCCCTTCAAAGTATTAAAAGCTCAACACTCAATGGCTCGGTATTAATAAAGTCACAGTCAGCTTCCATGGGCTTGGCCAAACAATAGCATAAGTGACGAATACTGTCACAACTTTATGGCTAGGCATGAATGAAATAAAAAAAAAAACAACAAAAAAACAAACAAACAAAGGGCTTTGTTAGAATATAAATAATTGCACATTATAAAAATAAATGTGGATTATAATAAATAATTCAACACGATTTTGCACATTACATACATCTCTGTCATTTACATATGTACACTCGGAGGTTGGGGAGGGGGGGGGGGTGGGGGGGCGGCGGCGTTCTTCATTGCCTTTAGCACCACAGAGAGCGAGAAACATCACAGGAGAGTCCTGAAGAAAAACTGCAATACAGAGAGGACATAGAGTCTGAGGTTTCTGTGCTTGAAGATGTTGAAGATATTTAGACCGTTTTTACCCCAAATATACGAATACTCATCAATGAAAGTGTGAAATTTAATCTTTTTCCATTTATATGCATGTCAACAGTATTTTTTGCTTTTTTATATTTTGTTGCTTCACATTAAATGACTCTTCCTCATTGAATGGGGACAAACAGGCTAAACAGCAAATTTGTAATTTCTACATATGTCACCATTATGTGCAATAACAGCCTCATTATAGAGAAAACTGTGTTACTAGGATGTATATATATGTTTATCTATAGTATGAACATCTACCTCTTACTGATCACAGCCTTTCATGTATAAAGCATAGTGTATTTTCTGGAGAGTTTTATTTTGACTTTATATTATCACTACGAATCCAAGCCCCTTAATTTACCCCTTAAAATGGCCTTAATTTTGACCCATACAGATTAAGGCTGACTGGGGTCGGTTTCACAAATGAACGACCACTTGATTCAAATGAAGGGGTTCGGTGTATTTTCAGGGGTAAATTAAGGGTTAAGCAAATTTTAAGCACATTGTGTTTCGTAGTGTATATTTTATATTGCTCTTGTCTTTGTGTCTCTGTGTGTCGTAATATAAGCAATTTCCTCCAGCATCAATAAAATTTTCTGATTCTGATTCTGAAAATGAAGAGTGTCCTGCACGCATTTTGCACCTATTTCTTTGGGGGTCCATTAGACTCCAGGCTTTTTTAACTGTGTAAGTTTTTTACCTACGTTTCTTTTGGTTGTTTTGGATGACACTCAGGACACTGTAATACCGAAGCACTTTCCTCTGCTTTAGGCCCAAAACCAAACATAATCAACCAAAACCGAGCATAATCACCTTGATTTTTCTCATGCGTTGATATTTCTCATGCTAAAGGGGCATTATTACATGTGTGTTTAATTTTAAGCACTATCACTACGAAACACAATGTACTTAAAATTTGCTTAACCTTAATTTACCCCTGCAATTAAGGGGCCGTTAATTTGTGAAACCAACTGCTTAATTTTACCTTAAAATTAGATTTAAGGCTTAAATTCAAGGCGTTAATTCAGGAAGTTCTATTATTTTGGGGCAAATTTGAAAAAGTAAAAATTCTCTAGTTTTACCCCTTAAACAGCCTAAATCCGTGCATGTTTTTCCCCTTAATCTTCCTTAATTTCCCTTACAGGTCAAAATTAAGGTCATTTTAAGGGGTAAAATTAAGACGTTTGGTTTCATAGTGTATTTAGGTGGTCAATAAAGAAACATAAAGTACCTTGACACAAAAATCTGGGTAGGAATTTCAATTTCAACCATTTTCTGGAGGTCTTAATTGCCGGGGTCAAATAGACCCCACGTGTGAAAAATGTTAGTAAATCTGAACATTACATGAGGTTTAAATAAAGTCATTTTATCCAACCTGTTCAAAACTTGGCTCATATAACTTGAACAAGGAGGCCAGAACTGGAGGAGGGCGTGCATTTTCCACAGTAGCCACCACAGGTTCCCATCACTCTGCTGCCATCCTGTGGACAAGAGAGGAACTGCGTGTGAGAATGGCGTTCAGAAATACTACATTTTTCATTTCAATTAAAAAAATGTTGATTTTCAGTATCATGTGCAGCCAAATGCTAACTGAGATCGTATTTAAGAAGAACCTTTACGAACTATTTTAAAATACCTTTATATAGCACAGTGCAAAAGACTTAAGCACCTGCGAAAATAATATTTTAAAACTGTTTAGATGAGCAGTGTGTTTTTTTCCCTACATTAATATTACTAAAATGCCTACTAAAATAAAAAAAGAAATACAAATAACATTATACAGTAAATAGTGATTGTATGTTCAGTATATCAGTGTGTTCTTTGTTGAAGTCCAGTATTACTTGTAGTTTCCATCAGAAACCTGGTTTGACTCAATCAGTCCTTCATTAAATTGAATCAGGTCTGAGCAACGGCTGGAGGAACCGAGGAGGAATCTGGAACGGAACCTGTGTTCTCCTCACCAGCTCACATATCAACTACTTTTACAAACAAAACACATTCTGATTCGTTTTACTGCTTTCTTGTTCGTTTGTATTTAATAGGAACTTTGCTAGCAGAAATGTTAACTCTAATTCTGATGTTAACTTTTGCTGTCACTCGCTGAGAAAAATGACTTTTTAGTACTGAGTACATACATACATACAAATATACATACGTACACACTGTCTTTCTCTCTCTCACACACACACACACACATATATATATATATATATATATATATGTTCAGTTTCTCAGGTTTTATCTTTTATAGGTGCAAGTATTGAACCGAACAGTTTTGCCTTAGTTTTCAAGAACTGCTGACAATATTTATCGTAATTTCCAAATAAAAATGTTGTTTTTAAAAGCGTAATTTTAAAGGAAATGACAAAACTTCAAAATGAGAGAATTGATGCACTGTTTACAGAACGTGACAAATTAAAAGAAAACAAATCTCTTGTTCATTCTTAAACAAAATGGCAATAATTACCTTTGACGAACTTCTAGTAATGTTTTACCATCCATCTGGTCTCATTGTGAGAGGAGAGTGTCGATTACAGCAGTGTTTTTATACTTTTCCTCATTAAATAAGA
>JBBJLS010097000.1:0-21018 GCA_037577275.1 Bryconaethiops microstoma | reverse complement strand
GAAATATTTGAATAAAATAGCAATAAGAAACCTGAGTAAAATGGTAACTATTGTCAATGGATTGTATATGAGATTCTGTTTTAAAACTTCCATTCAAAATGTAATTTTTAAATTTTGCTTACATTGTTGCCCCATTACAGTAGCAGGGTTTAATGTTGTTTTTTTATGAGCAGTGCTAATTTCTGCCATAGCTAACAGTGTGTTAGCTAAGTGCAAAATTCACACTCAATGTCATTTTTGCTATGTTTGAAGCTTGTTACAGCCTTCAGAATGTATTCTTGACAATCCACACTTCTGTTTCTGAGCAACTTCTTTCAAAGATTCGAACTCCAGTGGTATCTTTCTTTATTGGGCCATTAGCTAGTTAGCTTTTCCCGCTCTTCTAACAGAATATTTTCAGTGACAGAATATTAAATGAGTTAAGAAGAGTCTGTTCACAACAAACGATGGTGGTTACATAGTTATATCTATATCTATATTTATCTAGTTATAAGCGCATTGGAAAAGTATATGCAAATAAACATCATTCTATATTCAGATCTGACTTGCGTCTGACAAGTTGCCTGCCCCCCTTACTTAAAGCTCCAGCCAATCAAGGACTTTAAAGACAATCATTAGCCAGCACGGGTCACATTACAGAAAAATTGACCATATTCCAAACTCCAGTCATTCCATATTAATCCCATCAGCAGAATATGGATATAAGCCTGATTACTGTACATACTGGCTGGTTTTGGGGTGTTCCTCAAGGATTACTTCAACAAAACTGCCACTAACCAACATGCAGTGCCTCAAATACCAGTTCGGACAGTCAGAGTTCAATAGCCATGTGTCATGACCCTGTGCCTCCTGAATGCATTATAAGCTGACATTTATAGAACAGCAGGTATTCTGGTAGAGTTTTATTGCTCCTAATTTGCTCCTGTGAGAGGTTAGAATGTTGTGTCCTGGAAAAGCAAGAGTACTTGGCAGCATAAGGCTACACTTCCAGGACACGAATGTCTAAAGTTGGCAAGTGCCATAAAAAAAAAGAAAGAGAGATAGATAGAGGAAGACATACTGAAAGGATGAGGAGATTTCTTGTCCCTAAGCTTTTTCACAGCAACTCACTTTGAAATGCAAAGAGCATACAGTTTCAGAGATATGGCCTTTTAGACACAAAACCTTGCTCTTTATCCTTGAGAGAAAGGCAGAAGAGTTGGATAGGATTCAGCATTTGGCAAAACACGGTGGCTTGCTGACTTCCCGCCAATGTTTGACTTCACAGGCGGACGCAAATAGAGAGCCCTGGATTCTCTCCCTCTCTCTCCTTCCTTTTCTGACCCTCTCTCGCTCTCGTGGTCTCCAACAGCTGGCGGTTAAAGTTAAAATGTCAACTGCTTTTCGGGAGCGTGGCCAAGCCCAGGCAGCATAGAGAGAGAGGAAAATGTCATTAGGGAGTGAGGGTGGGTACCTAATGCCACATCCAGCATCTCAATTGCTTAATTGGCAGGTGTGCATAGGGCCTTGGAGGGTGAAGGGGCCGCTCCCACTGGGCTGCTTTGGCAGTAGTACCCACTGGACCCAATGGAGGCCATGACACTACATCCTCACATGACCACACACACCTCCAACCATGATACAGCATTTTCACACAAATGCAGACTTTCAAAAAATGACAATGCATCCTCATATAAACATAGAAACTCCAAAGCAGATCACATCATCTTTGCAATGAACATGAAACCTCCAAAGTCATGATCCAGCATCATCACACAAACATGACCACCTTCAACACCAAGACACAACATCTTCACATGACCACAAACACCTCCAAAACAGTGACACCGCGTCTTTGCATGTCCACAAACACCTCCAAAACCATGACCTAGCATCTTCACATGGCCAAAAAAAACTCAAAAGCATAACGCAGCATTTTGACATGACCACAACTGCCTCCAAAATGATTCACCATATAACTTATATTCACAAATAACGGTAGTAACCCACGTGTTGCTGAACAGTTTTTAAGCTTTTGTCTGCCCCATATAAAAATTACCACAGGAGGATAGTTGAATAAAAGGCCAAAAAAGGATCCCAGGGCTGAGATGCAACTTGTGATCTAACGAGATCCAGGGAGAAATTTTGTGGGGGTACAAATACAGTAAACCCCCGCTTATCGCGGGGGTTACGTTCCAAAAGCACCCGCATATAGTGAAAAAACGCGTTATTGTGATCTGGTAAAATAAATGCCTAAAATGCCTATTTTTATAGTGCAAACCCTAAATATGTCCCCAAATATGCTCCCGAAACACTTTAATTTAATTTTAAACTCAGCTTAATACATTACCCTGAAAGAAAATCTAAAGGTAAACCCGTATCTGTTCTGTACAGTTTACACTGAACTCTCGCAATACTAGAATGTAAATACGGATGTTACCCCTGTATAAACTGCACTGTAATTAATGCACAGGCGTTTTCTTTGGTATGCGTTGTCGTTTTCTTTGGTATAAGCAGGTAATAAAAAAACAGGGCTTTAAGAAGAACAAAACGAAAAACACAAGAACACTCGAGATGTTCCACGGGGAAAATTCTGGACCACCGCTGCGTCAAAGGGCAGCAACCAATCAGCAGCAAAGAGAGATAAATAACAATCTCGGATTAGGTACTTTCAAACCTCCCACCTCAGAGTACAGCGAGGGATGTATCAAAGGGCAGCAGCCAATCAGCAGCAAGGAGAAATAAATAAAGTTCTTGTATTGGCTACTTTCTGACCTCCCGCCTCTGAGTACAGCAGTATTCACTGTCCCAAGATGCACTTTTTCTGTGTGTTATTTTTTATACGTAAATGTAGCTGAATTTACATAAATATTTATGTTACAAAATTAGTAAATGATATTTTTCTTAATAATTTAGCACGTAAATGTATGAAAATGTATATATTTCCACAAAAAAATCTGATATCTGGGCCTCGTCCACCCCCTCATGCTCGTGCTGGGTTGTTTAAGTTTGGGTGCGGTGCTTAGCAATCCAGCACGAAGACGAGGGGGCATGGCGGACGAGGCCCGGATGTCACAAAGGTAAAAAAAATGTGGAGGATACCTGTAGTTTCCACATTATTGCGGGGGTTTCAACGAACAATTATTAGTTCAGTTCTCAGAAAAAATCCACGACGGACTAAAACCGGGACTGCTGATCCGCATTAAAATGGGGGTTTACTGCATTCCTATTCCTACCATTTTAGCTCCCACTACCATTGTTCTCCTATCTTCCAGTGAATCCACTATTTTTTATGTCTGTCTGAAGACATAACACACCATTTTGACAAACCATTGTTAGCCTGACAACACAAAAAAAACCAAAACGTAAACACCCACAAACCAAAAACACAACAAATGAAAAGCCTGTATTGTCAGCTATCATTTCACGCTAATAGAATCTGCCACTTAAACTGTTTAATTGAAATTTTCCTTAGTCAGCCACTTAGTAAACTAGCATAGCAATTATGCAACTGTAGCAACCAGTAAAACACTGTTTGTTGCATAGCCTGAAGCCTGAAAGTTTGCTGTGAAACATTTTCAGACCTTAAATTATATGCTACTTTAACATGCAAAGTCAGATTTGGCCTTGAAAATGAACAACTTAATCGGATTGGTTAAACAATCCATTGTTCCGATACAGAATTATTGGGAAACTTAAGTCTCACCATTAAAGAAAAGCATATTGACATGGACTTACAGCTGAAACTTGTAGTTATGTTCTAGTATTCAAATCAAGCCGAGCTTTATGTGAGGCCATTAACTAAACTAAACAATGGGTCATGAGGGCAGCTGAATGGCCTAGTGGTTAGGGTGTTGGCACTGTAATCAGAGAATTGGGGTTCAAATCCTGACTGCTAGTGTCACTGCTGAGGTTCCCTTGCTGCGTCACTTGGTGAATGGGTTAAACGCAGAGAGACAATTTCCTCTGGGATCAATACAGTATCCAAAAAAAAAAAAAAAGTCCTGAAACCTTACCTCCCAGCCTATTTACCTCCTGCCAACAGGGGGTACTGTTCCTTTGGAATTGCAGTTTATAGTGTGGTAAAGACATACTCTTTTGCACAGTCCTGATCTTTTCTTTTCACCCTCTCTTTCTCTCTTTGCCCTTCTGCCTTTTATCTTTGCTGTTCTGTCATTGATTGTTCTCTTTGCTTTCAAAGAGAAGCCCATTGGACCGTTGCTCCATCAGACATGCCCCAAGCACCCTGCACACACCACTGTGATCCAACATACATGTCTTTAAGGAGGACTGTGGTAACCCCATCCACCTTCTCTACCTGCTCTCCAAAGTCACGACTCTTATGAGACAGTCAGATAATACGACTGCTGCCTGAAGCTTTTCACTTCTAAGTAAAGAAGTGAAGAATCTTGCCTGTTTGATGTAGGGGGAAGTGAGGGGCAATGTCCTTTTCCTGTAAACATAAGCCACGTTTGCCAGTTTTGTGGAATTAACTTTAACAGCAGCCAGTTTTGTTGTTGGGCTTCTTACTCCACTATTAAACTGAGGTGACCAAATAGATAAGCCAAGATGACCACCCCATCATCTTAGCCCATTAGAGGAGCAAGAATCCCCTTTATTTATTAATTTATTTTTACATTAAAAATGCCTTCTTCTGGGTAACAATTTTACAGCAAATGGAATAACAGAAAGTTAAAAGGAAAGTCTTATTACATTCATTTACATTTAAATTTTAGAATTATTTTTGCTTCACTTTTTCAAGGTTTTGTACCGAAATAAACAATATTGTATTGATTGATTTAGATTAACCTTGTAGCCATTGTTAGTTAAAGTTGCCTGGGGTAGCTCTAGCAGGACAGAAATTCCTCAAACTGTTGTGTCCTACTGTCATACATCAACACACCACGGCATGAACAGCACGAAATTCTTCCTCTGCATTTAACCCATTCACGAAGCAAAGCAGTGGGCAGCCAGGAACAGTATGTGGGTACGGTACTTTGCTCGAGGGTACCTCAGAGGTGCAACTAGTGGTCCTGGGATTTGAACTCATGGCCTTCTGATCACAAGGGCAACTCTATAACCACTAGGCCACCAGCTGGGTGGCAAAGGTAGCATCCTATGACGGGATAGGATTTGAAATTAGTAGGTGCGTCCATATACTTTTGAACATATCATGTAGTATATAATCACAACTTGAATGAGGCATTTTGTGTATATGATGACAAATGCACTAAATAATATGTCTGTGGCATTACTTTTAGCATGACATCAAAAGTCCACAACGCTTTTCTGCAGCCATAGTGGTCATTGGGCGCTCCTTCAAGATGCACAGAAATGTCAGGTGTTAACGACCAAATAGCTTGCTTGCCACTATTTGATCAGTTCACCAGGTGTGTTTATACAAGGTCTCCAGATTAGATCATTTGACCGTAGCTGGATGGGATGGATACCCTATATATTTATGCTGAAGAACATGTTTGCCCATTTTTAGCCCACCCTACATATTCCAGCCCCGACACCACTCCATGGCTTCTCAGCATCCTGCCAGCATCAGATTTCTGCTCTATCGACTGTCCACGCTATGCTGCTGGAGTAGAAATGGGTCATGTGTATCCAGGCCAGGAAAGCAAACAACATCGTCACTGCTGCTGCAGGACGCTGGTTGCAAGCCTGTGGACCGTGGTCCTTTGGGATGTAAGGGGTGAGGGAGAATGTTAGACTGGAGGATTATGCTAACCTCTTCCTCACTCAGAAGGAGGCAGCTGGAAGGCCTCAGCAGACAGCTATTTCCCAAATGCATCTGCTCATGCAACAGATGGTGGCTTGTGTGCTCTGATCTAGATGAAGGTACGCTTGGCAAGTGGTGCAGGTGAAGGTGTAGAGAATTTTTTTTTAAAGAATGAGAATAATCTTTTCATTTTACACAATCTTCCCATTTCCAAATGTAACCAGTCACCCAAGATTCTTTACCAAAGTTTTAGCTACTCAAAAACTGTAGATTTGTCTATTTTGACCAACTTATCCCTGTAAGAGGATCTGGACTCTGGATTCCGGACCTCAAATCCAATTTCCAAGTCCAACCATTTATGTAGATTCACAGTCTGGATCAGGTGTGTCCAATCTGGGCTGGAAATAAGCTTTATAAAGAAGGTGTGTCTCCAGAAACTAAGTTTAAACCAGTGCCTTTGACAGAAAAAATGTGCACAATTTTTTTAATAGGAATTTAAGGTCTGGAACTAAATATGATAAGAGCAGTCGACTCAATGTGAGGCATATAGTTAGGGACAGGAATGAAATAAGACAGAGTTAAATAACAAAGGAATAGTAATAGTAGTACACAAATGTATCCTTGATCCCAGGGACTGCTCTCAGTTAAGTCTTGTTAAACTCCCAGGGCGTCCAAGAATGACTAGCCTGGAGAATGGTCTAGAGCATAATGGTGGGATATCTACATTTATAGCATTGCCTTCAGTATCCTGTGGTTAAATGGCAGGCTCAGGTTTCAGCTGCAGCTAAGCTGTTCAGCGCTTTTACATCCATGACATGCAGTCATATCTGATTATGTCTGTGAATTTACTTACTGAAAAGAAAAAAGAGCCTTTTGAGCAGAGCAGTTGTTCTGAAGAATTCCAGTCCCAAGACGACTCAGACTGCTCCTTTTCTTTCCTTCGCTCACTCTCTCTTTCTCTCTCCCACACACATACTCATTCTCGCCCTCACTCATTGCATTTCTGTCTTCGTCCACTTTTGTCTAACACCCACATCCCTTTCTCCAGCTTGTCACTGCACATCCTGGCATTTCCCCATGCTCTCATTTCATTGCTGTTTTGTACTGATCTTATCAGTCTTGTGCTCGAATGCTGCCAGCATAGAAGTTCAGTTCACTGGCTTTTTGTTGTATTTATTTTCCCTGCAATACACGGAAACATAGTTCAGCTGTTATTGCCACAGAACGCAATTTCTTTCATCACAAACACAAGGAAATAATAAGATATTTGCAGGAGCCTCTGAAGGTGTCATGCCGAAAACTGGAGCAGGAACCCAAGTCTAAAACTTTTTCTACGTTAAAAATCAAACACAGTCGGGGAAACGCAGCTTGCTACTTTATTGAAGAATAAAGCAGTCTCATGGTCCAAGAGAGCGTTGATCAGACGCTTCTGATCAGCAGTACAATTCCCCCATTCTTTGGCTCTCCGCCAATATAAGTGAATACTCCAATCCCCACCTATTTTCTATATCATGTGTGGTATGTGTGACTACCTATGCATGCAAAAACATTCTATGTATACAAAGATTCCATATATTTCTCTGTTACAGTAATTATAGGGATCCCCAAACTTTGAATGGCCCAATGTTCATGTCCTTAACAACATACAAATCTAATGACATCCTCATGTTCTCAGCAACATACAAATCTCATGACTTGCTGAAATAAAACCCATATTCATGCTATCTTGGGGCCCTCTAAAAGAGCACCCTGTATGTATTGTCTAGATTTCCCTAGCTCTAGGGCATTTATGCAAACTTATTCAAAGAGGCCCCGCCACCATCTTACTCTGAACAAATACTAAGCAAATAATAATGGGAGAGACAACACACTATAATAAATAGCCTTTTTTATCATTTAAATCTCCAATAAAGGAAGAGCGGATGAGTGTAATTTAGTTTTTCCTCTATATTTTGGTTTCTGTAACATCTAAAATGTAATACAGGGCATCAGTGGAAGTTTTAAGCATTCCCTTGCTGTCCACTTCATGAGGAACCTTGTAGAGCCACCTTGCTGAAGTATAGTAGTAAGCTGCAGTTCATCTAATGTTATCTGGGTGATGGACAGGGCTGGACTGGGACAAAAAATCGGCCTGGGCATTTTGAGCCTAGACTGGCCCACCAGGCTGTCGTTCCTGAGGCGGGGGCATGGCAATGCTGTTGACGGGATTCAACGTCGGGGCCCCTCTCGCTGTCGTTCCAGGGCAAGTGGGGTGCTGACGGGATTCCGCGCTGGCCTAAAATTACCAGCCCGGCCCAAATTCTGAGGTTAGTAAGGGCCTGCGGAGAGCTTGCTCGTATTGTACATCAAGGGAATGTCCACAGAACAACTATGAACCAGGCTCGTGTCTTTCAGTTTTCAACACCTATGCAGCTTTATCACTTCCAGCTTATCCCAGGTTCTCTTGTCGCGTATGAAGTTGTTTACATTATGACTCTCAAGATGTGCTTTGTGAAAGCTGCCGTCGCAGTGGTGGACAAATACAGCAGCTTGCCATAATAGTTTAAAACAACACTTTTTAGCTTTCTTTATTGAGCATCTGAGTATTTCAAGTATATCGTTGATCCATATAAATTATGCAAGTGGTATGACAAAAAAAAAGGTATGAGCGAGCACAGGCCTCCAGTTAAACTAATGAGATTTCCTGTCAGATTAGTGGGACACTGGGGTACATAATGGCCCAGGGTTCTTTTAGAGCTGTGTTTGGGCAGAATTGGTCATTATTTTGCAATCTAGCCTTCTGCAATGTGGGGCTTCAAACCCTGCTGTGGCAATTAAAATGAACTGCATTACATCTCAGACTCATCCACCACAGAATCAGATCATCTGCATTCAAGCACTATCTCCTGCTCTTGAGGGTGATACGCTGGCCACGTGCAGGTTGGTCATTCATGGCCTAATAGGAACATAATGCTCTCATTATCCCATCATCAGAGTTGAAGGGACTGGGAGATTTCCATTTCCCAGCTGCATATTTGTAAATCCATAATAATTATGAGAAAGACAATTTATGCTATTGTTGTAACACCATTCAGGCTGGTGGTAGCAGCTGAGGGGACATTGCTTGTCAGGATTTATCCTTTTGAAGCTTGTTTTGCTACACATTCCAGATACATTGCATAATTATTGCAGTATGTAATTTAATAATTACCTTCTTAATAATAATTACAATGACATTAACTCTCCACCAATCAAATCGAAATGTCCCCTCTACTCAAGCGTAGTATGGATTGAATGCTTCCCTTTTGGAACATCTTGTTTCGGTGAGGTACGAGACAAACAATTCAATAAACTTGTGATAATTAAACAAAATATAAAAATGTTATCCAAAAGGGCAGGGCAGTGATCCACTGACTATTGATTCTTAATCAATGGGGGCTCCAGACAATATTATCAGCAAGTCCCAAACTCTCACCACCTGAAAAGGCGCAGCACCCTCTTTGAAATGGAAGTAGATTAATGCAGCAAGGGACACAGAAAGGGTTGGTTTGTTTGTGTTTGTGGCTGGTGGAATTGCTCACTGGGCAAACAGTGACCACATCTGTACGTCTTCAAAAATATGCAGAGTGTCATGCTTTAGAGCAATTGGATGTAAAGAGACATGCAAGTTCTTCAGTTTTTACTATTACCGGCTAACGTCTAATGGGGTCACACATTTTGACTGGTCTCTATTTGTCACCTACATTGGGGTAACTGGTGACCTAGTGATTAGGACATTTACCCTGCGATCAGAACGTCGTGAGTTCGAATCCCAAGACTGCTAGTGGCACCTCTAAGGATAGCTTGAGCAAGGTACCACCCCAGGCGCTGTATTCCTGGCTGCCCGCTGCTGCACTGGAAGAATTTCGTGCTGTTCAAACTGTGTGCTGTGGTGTGTTCACGTATGACAGAATGGTCAGTTTAATTTAATGAATTCATCTTTCATTGCTAGCAAACTGTTGAGGTCAGCGTCAGGGTCAGCATCTTAATGCCCAGTTGCTTTTAGGAAGAATGTATTTGGAGGTGAGCCATTTACAACATGTCTGCAGGTGCCACTCAGAATAAAGTGATGCAGCTACAATAAAGATCCATTTGTGTTGTTTCACATTTTCTTGCATTCCCAAACGAGAGCTAGAAATTGTTACCCAACCTTATATATATATATATATATATGTGTCAAAGCTAATGTTTGTCAATTGCTAACAGTCGTATTTCCAATTTGCTTTCAAATTTCTGATTGCAACTGATTACAGTGGATGGTATGTGATGGCAAAGAATTGAAAATGTGAAAAATTAACATAGAGCCATTAGCAAAGTGCATTTGTCAGTGGCCTTCTTCCACAGTGCAATCACTGCTTTGTAATTAAATGTAAATGACAGTTTTGTGTTGGATGGCTGCTTTCATTGCAGAGACAAGAGAAATAATTAAACTCATGTGGTCCTCTTTATACCCCATATACTCATCAGTCCATGACTGATACACTCGTACCATGGCCACACAAACTAGCACGACCCTGTTCAACAACAATTTTGTAGTCTGAAACTGACCAACGATAAACTGTGTGGGGTGTTCAGCAACAGCTGGGATATGGTCAATAACTGCAGACCTCTAAACTAGACCTACAAAGTAGGGACAAGGTAGGGCTTTCACCTTCTAACCATTGAAGTTGATTGGTAGAATTTTAAAGGAAGGAGGTTTTCCAAGAGATATTAGTGTAGACTAGTGAATTACACCGTTCTACCATTGGTAACCATGTGGAATTTATAAGACTACAAGCAAAGATGCGATATTCTGCTCATAGGCCCTGGGGCTACAGGTGGTCATGGGCCCTATGGGGTCTCATTAAATCCATAAAATCAATATAAATTAACATTACCCAAAACATTCCCTTCAAACTTAGGTGGGCAAATTACACATGTGTTGGTAGACATGGGCAGAGGTCATCACAGAGCACACTGGAGAGCATACACTACAAAACACAATGTACTTAAAATGTGCTTAACTCTACCTTAATTTACCCCTGAAAACACAACAAACCCTTCCATTTGAGTTAAGTGGCCATTAATTTGTGAAACCAACCCCTTAATTTTACCTTAAAATTATATTTAAGGCATGAGTGTGAAATCCCTTAATCTTAAATTTAGGGAGTTAATTCAGGAGATTCTATTATTTAAGGGGCAAATTCAAAAAAAGTAAAGGGAAATTTAGCCCTTAATCAACCTTAATCTGTGCACTTTTCCCTTAATTTTCTTTAATTTTCTGTATGGGAAATTACGGTCAAAATTAAGGTATTGTTAAACCCCTTAATTTAATCATAGTGACATAGAATCCAAAACCTTTAAAAGTGTACAGGGTGCTCATCATACTAGCTTTACCTTAAAAACAAGAGATGGACCAGGAAAAGCCATAGTAGATGGTTTGAAATGTACACAGAGACTAGTCTTGTGTGATACTGCTGGCCTACCAAGCTGAAACCTTAGCTCATGTTTTAGCCCCAAAACAGTTAGTATGTAAAGAGCTGGTTACCTGAGTAGCTAAGTACTAGGGATTAGCTTTGTCCAGTCCAACTCTGGCTTAGTCTTCAGTTTTGAGTTCCATTCTCATGCATTTTACTCATCAGCATCAGAGAATATGCGGCCAACCAATGGTCTTAAATAGAAATTATATATGTAAAAGGATAAATGAAAGAATCTCATTAAAAAGGCCTGATTAAAATCTGTGCGTTAATTCACCCAAGGCTACAAGTGCAGCCCTTACCTTGGAGGTATATTGTTTGTTTTCCAAGCCTCACTTCACCTCATAATGATGTTGTATATAACCCTTAGAAGCCCAGTGTGTGTCAATTTGTTACATTATTCAATTAAAATTCAGAATTGATTGCATAATGTATTGCATTCATCATACACAAACATCATCAACCTCCCATCAAATTCAGGTCAGGATTGGTGGGTTGGTACAAGAGCAACACAAATGAGCATGAGGTCTCAGGGACTGTGGCTGGAGGTTTGCAGGAACTGGTTCAGGAACAGTGTTCCTCTCGAGGGCTCCCAAGCTCATGAATGGTTAAGGTTGGGCCGGGTGGGGGGGGCGGACTTCAAGTATGGTTATATCTTCCTTTTTGGACAATGATGGTACGAAATTCAACAATCCTTGATTGGAGCTCCAGGGTCCTCATAACAGTGAGCCACATTACTTCAAAACAGAAGCTCAGCAGTGGAAATGATGCTTTTCTCAGTGAGAAACACAGAGTGACAGCTGAAGACTTACATTTCCTGCTCTTCATTGCCGGGGAAGGGTAGAAGGGTGTCTGGGGGCCCTGGTCAATTGGGAGGACTAAAAGAGTCCTACAGCAACATTGTGACAGACAAGAAAGGAGGGAAGAACCTCAAAGAAACGGGTTTCCTCCAGAAACAAGCAGAAAAAGATGTTGAAGACCCTCAGAGAATGAAACACAAGTGAAAGAGTCCCATTTGTTAGGCTGCAATTGGTTAGTCTGTTAGCAGAAAGCTAATGGACCAAAAATAAGCCCTTAATGTTTTTAGTTAATGAGCAACATCTGTTTTCATTTTTATATGTGAAATGGAAGTAACTCAAAATTTGATTTCTTAAAACTGAAATACTCAGCCCCTCTGTTATCCATGGACACACACTGGACTTGGTTATCAGTAAAGCCCTCACTGTTACTTCTGTGAATGTTTTAGATGTGGCTGTATCAGATCATCACTGTGTTTGACGCACTGGTTTCTCCTATCATCCTAATTGGCTCTAAGACAGTCAAGAAGAGATCCATTAATGAAAATTCCAGGAATGTCTTTATGGAAGCCATATTTATGACTCCAAGTGTATCAGTAGAGTCTGTAGATGAATGTCTTAATCATTTTAACTCTAAAATGCTCAAGGTCCTTAATGCTATTGCGTCCATCAAGTTCAAAACCACTTCTGGTAAATAGAAAGCACTGTGGAGAAATTTCTTAGCAATAACAAATCAGATAAGAGAGTGCAGGAAAGCAGAGCACCATTGGAGGCAAACTAAGCTTCAAGTTGACTATGATATTTTCAAAGAGAGATTCCACAGCTACAACCTTGAGCTGGGCGGAGCTAGAAAGGCATACTCCTCTAATATTATTAACAGAACACTAAGAACACTTGTACTCTCTTTGCCATGGTAGAGAGGCTAACAAATCCCCAGGTGTAGTTTCCCTTAGAGTTCCTTACAGTTTCAAATATACAGTTTTTAATATTTTCAATTACAAAATTGAAAATATTAGACAAAACTTTGGATCTACACACTCTGCCCAAAGAAATAACATGCCTGTCATGTCCAAGTTTGATCTTGTAGATGTTAGAACTCTTGAGGATATAGTGCTTCATCCTGAACTACATGTTCCTTGGACATTCTACATATCAGCTTTTTAAAAAGTGTTTCTAGTACTGTAGCATGACCTGTTGCATATTGTGAATAGCTGAACTCCAGCACTGTTGAAAGCAGCAGTTATTAACCCCCTCCCCTTGAAGGCAAGATTATAGAGAAAGTAGCTTTGTGTCTAACTACCTAGACACAAATGTTTACTTTGTTGATCAGTCAGGTCTCTGTCAACATCATAGTATAGAAACTGCTCTTGTTAAGGTACCAAATGATGTTCACCTGAAAACAGATGCAGGTAAAATAATTGTACTGGTACTGTTAGATCTGAGTGCAGCCTTTGCCGCTGTTGGTCATAACATACTGCTAAACAGACTTGAGAACTGGGCTGGGCTCTCAGGTTAGTTGGTTCAGGTTGTACTTGGAAGGCAGGGTTTATTTAGTCTAGAACACTAGAGCACTTATCTAGAGCACTTAACACATCCACCCATGTGAAATATCATGCCATGATCATTACTTTTAGTGATCACATTAAAGCTGTAACAAAGTCAGCATCTTGGCACCTTAGAAACATTGCTAAAGTTAGAGATTTGTGTCCAAACGGGACTTAAAGAAGCTTATAAATGCATTTATTTCCTGCAAGGTTGACTATGGCAACACTCCCCTCACTGGGATTCTCAAAAAGTCCATTTGGCAGCTCCAGCTCATTCAAAGTGCTGCTGCCAGAGTTCTAACTGAAACCAAAAAAGAGAGCACATTACTCCAATTCTCAGGTCTTTGCACTAGCTCACAATTCGCTACAGACTTGATCTCAAAACATTACTCGCTTTGTAACTTACTCAATGGTTTGAGCCCTAAACGCATCTCTGATATGTTTGTAGTATATATTCCTAGAAGGTCTCTCAGATCTGCCAGAGCTGGGCAGCTAGTAATGAAACTAAACATGGTGAAATGGCATTTAGTCACTATGCTGCTCGCTGCTGGAACAAACTGCCCATCAATATCAGATCTGCACCGACAGTTTCTCTAAAACCGCACTATTTTCCTCAGCACTTTTGCACTTCTGTGGCATTTTTAATGTTCTTTTATTGATTTTCTGTGCACTATTTAATTTCTTCCATTATATATTCCAGTTCATTCTATTTTGTTATTTTTTTATTCTATTCCTGTAAAGCACATTAAATTACCTTTTGTGTTTGATATATATTAATAAACATGACTCGACTAGACTTAGAGAGCTAGCAATGCTAAAGCACAAAATAAGTTACCATCACAGCATACCAAGTGCTGTAGTTTGGCTGAAGGAATTTACCAAGCGTTAAAATGCTTCTGAAATAAAATTTTACATTATTATAACTGCTAGCTGCAGAAGTATGTTTGTGTTTTGAAATGCTGGGTTAATCACAGTTCTATCTTTAAACCATTCTGTAAATGTTTCATTATGTAGGTAAAAAGTACTTTACCCTACCACACATGAAATTACATATCAGAAAAAAATGTCGAGAATAAAGTGAAAAGAAAGTAGCACGAAGTACTAAAATTAATTTTCGAAGTTGAGTTAATAAAAAAACTTAAACTTGATGAGAATTTTTTGTGAATGAATAATTACAGGGTAATTAACTTCTCGCTGCCCTCCACCCAAGAAAAATCGGTATGTGTGCATGCCTGTGTGTGTGTGTGTGTGTGTGTGTGTGCGCGTGTGTGCGTGTGTGTGTGCGTGTGTGCTTGTGTGAGGCCATTGTCTGCGTACTCTCCTATTAGAGAGTAGGAGCTTCGGCCAGGTCACTCCAGGACAGTAGGACAAAGCGCTGCTGACAGCACAGCCAATCATAAAGGCCCCCGAAATGACTTTGCCTTATTTCTTTCTGCATGTGGGTCGGGAGTGGTGGTGGTTGGGGGTGTAATAAATGGAATATTACAATTGCTTCTTTCTTTCTCCACATGTACTTTAATGCTGTTCCATTTCACCACAGTGTTTATTACCTGGGAGGTCAGCATGTGGTCAAACCTTTATGGCATAAGCAGATGGCCAGCTCATCCAAACGTGAGAGAACTTTGATTATTTCCATAAAAATTGTTCCATGCTAGTGTTGGCCTTGCTGTTGGTTCCATAGTCATCCATGGCCTTGGTAGGTAGGGTGGTCCGCCCTCTTCCCTTCACTCAGCCTAACTGTCCTCTCTTTCTCTCTTGGTGGTTAGGGTGGTCCTCCATTTCCGTCACTCAGCCTAACTGTCCTCTCTTTCCTTTTGTTGGGTAGGGTGGTCCTCCATTTCCATCACTCAGCATAACTGTAATCTCTCTCTTGGGGTGGGTAGGGTGGTCCTTCCTCTCCTACTCATGGTCATTTAGATTGTTTTTATATGAAAAAAATGAATTCAGGTCCAGTGTTGGACTAGTGTCCGTAATTTAGATATTTCAATATTACATTTTGGGAGTGGGATTGGTCAAACCTTTGCAAATGATTGGGTGCTTCACACTTCAGTGGACTTTGACTGTTACTCTGAGTGTTTAATCTGAAACACCACCAACAATAAGGTTGGCATTCCAGTTCATTGCTTTAAAAACAGAAAACATGAAAGCTGCGTTTAGACTTGCTGATCCATTTTATGATGTGAAACATGGCTTTTCCCATTGAATCGTTGATGTTGATGGTTCAGCCTGAACCAATCCGAAAGGTGGTAGCATTAGACGATAAAATCATATGTGCCATTATACAACCCTAATACACCAGTATACTTAGAATCTCATCCTATGGACCAGTTCTAATATCTGGACAAGGTTGTGAAAAACAAAACAAAACACTGCTGTCCTGTGCAGAAGCCATCGGCTTTGACTCTTTTGACTATGTTTTGAGGAGTTACCATGCTTTCGATGGGATCTGTGATCAAACACCACAGCTGTGCCGTTGTCCATCTGTCTAGCGGCTATTGCTGCCCAGCGATAACAGGGAGCGAGTAGCGAACCCATCAGAGTGTGGAGGAATATAATTTGAGCTGTAAGAGGCTTACAGAAAAGCCGGGTGTGGCCGACGTGGTGAAAGCCCAACAGCCCCGCTGACTTGTGAGAGATTGTGGGTCAGTGCTGTAAATACAAATCTGGACTTAATTGGACAGCCTGATTAAAGTTACATAACCGAAACACGTAATGTGGATTCCAGTGGGCATTGTGGTGGAGCAATGATGGCCATTATGTTAGAAGCAGTCATAAAGTGAAGTTTCGCCACATGATCATCCACAGCAGCAGTTCGGTTAGGCTGTATTAAAGTGTACACCAATGAAAGCTCTCTCTTGTAGCTTCACTTTGCTGTTGTGCAATTAGAGACTGTAGCCAGTCTCTTGATGCAGTTTGTCTTAGCCATCCTCAAGGCCACTTGTCGACCATTTTCTTGTGTGGTGAACCACTCTCACTCTACAGGTGACACCATGCCTGATGTACTTGTACTGCCATCATACAGACCACCATGTGTCATTGCTGTGCTGAAAATGTTCCACCACCCAGATAATAGCTGGCCAGCTGTGCTGAGGTCAGAAACGGACAAATGACTGTCCAGACTGTGGACTGTGTACACTTAAACTCTTCACATAAGGTCAAGGTTCTACAACAGTTTAGAAACCTTCATAATAAGAGGTTCTTTCTGCCTTAAAACAATATTTTTGCATTCATACCTTACATTTGTAAGAATGGTTATTCAGAGCACCAAAACTGGAGAGTCTATGGAATCACATAAAGAACACTTTTCCTGTCCTCAGCTGCAGAAATTGGAAGAAGAAGGCAGGTGGTTCCAATAAAGTGGCCAGTGAGTGGAAGCAAAACTTTAGAGACGTTAGTTTCTAGTTGCCAGTAAGTGTAGAAATTAGTGTAATGTTACGGTATGCTCATTAGCAGTAATTAGTACCAACGATGAAGTTTTCGCTTTGTTCAGGTGATAAAGAAGCAGAATAACTTACTAATAGCATTCATAGTGTATTACATAACATCAGTTCATGTTGATAATGATGTCCAAAAAGCTGAAATGAATAATGGAGGCTTGTTAGTTTTACGATCTTATCAAGGGTACATCTGACACCACGATCGATTTAAATCAAGACATCAAACAAGAAAAACCTCAGAAGTGCAGCCTCAAATCCTGCAAATATGTGTAATTAATTTTGTAATCACAGTAGTTACATATGTCAGTACACATGTAGTTATGAATGTATAGGAAGACAATATTAAACAGTAAATGCCAGTCATAAAATGTATGTTATTATTAAATACATGATACACAAGCACACCTTTGACTCCCCCACAGCTGTGAATGGGATAACAAATCTGGTCAATTTTTGGCCATCCTGGACATGCATCAAAGCAATTCTTGGATTTTTTTTTGGCTACACGCCATTATGAACCATTTTTATGGAGTAGTTGTCTTCATTCATACCTACTGTGGCACTGTAAGCATAGCAGCTATAGCTACAACAAATATAATCATCCTGTCAAATGAGTCAAAAGTCAGACAAGTGACACTAGCTGACTGTATCGCCACTGGCCCAAAATTGTGTGGTAGAACTGTGCTACTGAAGGGTTAAAAAACTTAGAATTGTTACTAGATTTCAAATGGTGATTGAAATATGTTTTTATTATTTGTTTGAAAAAAAACTCAACCTTTTATTCTTTTCAAAAACTGCAGAAAATATAATTTTCCCCGATATGCATACCATATATGACAATATCCTTTACATATCATCATTTATGGTATAAATAATGGCTGTGCACTCGAGCCCCTCAGAAGGATGGCAGCACTCCAACCCCAGCTAGGTGTTTAAACCATCTTTGGACAGAAACAGCTTCAATCTGTTCTTTTAACAATAATTTGAGAAAGCAAACCACTCTGCATGATCTTCCAAGATCATGAAGCTGGGAGTTGGAGCTAAATGCCCTAAAGGATTAATACATAGCTGCTTTATGCTAATAGAGTGGGAACAGAATGGAAGACAGCATCATGTCCCTGGTCAGCGGCCACTAGCGGCCACTAGAGGCCACTCTTTCTGTTTTGTTTATAGAACTTTTATTTTGACATGCGTGTACACCGGCCGTGGGAATGTTCACAGCCAGCCAGTGTTTAAGTTAAGTGATTGTGGAATTTGGTTTGTTCTTGCTCTGGTCCTGTTTTATATTTAAGTGCCTTTGTTTTGAGTACTGGTGTCAGTCCACCATCATTCATCATCCACCATCTTCTGTTAACGTTTTGAAGATCTCTGGTTTGTCTAGGCCATTACGCCTTTTTGGTTTCTCATTTGAAAATTAAGTAGTAAAATGGAATCCTGCATCTGTGCCTCCTTCCCTTGGCTCTTGTTGACAGACAGACCCAAATTTTCCTTTACATTTCAAAGACAATCATATACAGGGACTATATGAACTGTTTATCTGATGTCATCCCATTTCAACCACTCTCAAATCACTGGCTTGGACTCCTCTGGAGTTAAGCAGGTAATTTTATGTGCTGAGTAAAAAAAGAAGAATTTTCCAAAAATGATGTTTATTGTAACAAAGGGGGGAGGGTGCTTGTAAAAGACAGCAGGAACAAAACAAAGCCCCTTTTGCAAGCTCTTAATTAAACTATCAACTGTTGCAATTCGACCTGAGCCATATGCTAAAGAGTGATTACCCAGGAATTTTGGAAAACTTTCAGATTTGCTAGCGCTCATTTCCAGGAACTTATCAAAAGGAATAAACATATCACCAAATTTGCCAGAAAGGGTCCTTTTGAACGGTCTTGAAGGCTCTGAGTACATTTATGCCTTAAAGGTTCCTTCATTGGAAAAAAATAATTTATTCACTTAAACAGCTGATGATTGACAGGCCTGCTGGTGACACTTAATCCCTACATATAGGAAATTGAAAATTCTGCAGTCTACTGTTCTTCCTTTCTTTGTTGTCTTTTGCCTTCCATTCATCTGCTCCTCATTCCACCAACCTTCCTCTACGTCACTTTTCCTGTTTTCGCTCGACATGCCAAAACGAAACCACTAAAATGTTTGGAAGTGCCCACTCATTTGTATTTTGCAAGTGAAAGATGTAGGACAATATTACTGTATATGGTACTTATCCTCATTTATGATTTTCACCATTTATGATCAGAAAAACATGCAGGGAAGTCACTCATAATGGAAATACATAGGATGCACTGTATATTCAAGTGAAATGAAGGATATTGATGACCTTATTGGCACCTTTTCGGATATATTATGCAGCAAGTGAAGAGTCTTGATGTGTTAGAAGCAGGAAAAATGACTGAGAATGAGAATCTTAGGGCCAGATTGTGAAGGCCGAATTACTGTGTCAGAGAATCTCCAGAACAGCAGGGCTTGTGGGGTTCCTGGTATGGAGTGGTCTCCAAGCCAAAAAAATATTAAAATTAGGTGTGTCCAAATTTTAGCAGGACTTCCATGCTGTGGAAAGTGCTGTCCGCCAGTTACTCCTCAATCTGCCCATAAAAAAAGAGGAATTATGAATGAGCATCTGCTTTTGTCTGAACTGAGAGGCATGCAGCGAATTCTGCCACGTTAATTATCACACCCCTGGAGACCACGAGGACAGTTCTTAGGCATGTTGGTCAATTAGGAGCCGAGCTAATCAGCAACAGCTTGTGTATCCGAGCTCGGCTCATGATTATGAAAGGCTGGCTCTACTGCAAATCTGTACGATTGGGTGTGACCCCCCAGTAATAGGTCCCTATTAGGTGGCATATGTTCATATTTGTGTCCATATTCATGTGTCAGTCTCGAGCAAAAGCTGACGATAAATTACAGCTGCATCATTTATCAATGCCAGACGAAGGCTGTTTGGAACACTTTTCATTAATGACTGGATAATGGATCGAGGCACGAGATCTGGTGGCTTGATAACTCACCTTATTGTGAGTCAGCTTGTGAATGACGGTCCCAGTCTGCACAAGCTGATGTGTGGAGAGTCACAGCCTTTGGACCGGAGAGCATAAATTCTTCATAAAGTTCTTTTTTTTTTTGGTGTTAAAAAAAAAAAAAAGATTCCAGTCTTAGTTTATCTTCCACCTATTTGACGGACAGTTAGAACAGACTGTTTGGCTATTTTGCTTTCTACTTAGCTTACCGTAGGGGTGAATATATGACAAAAGGCACTTGTTCTGTGGCTGCTAGCATGAATGGGAATAGCCTTAACAATAGTTTGCTTAAAAAATAATACTTCTTAATCTTACTTCATAATATCTATAGTGTGCAGCATGGGCACTGCATCTCTGGCTGCCCACTGCTTCTCTCAGGTGAATGGGTTCATATGCAGAGAAAGAATTTCACATTGTTCAGAGTGTGTGCTGTGTTGTGGTGTGTTCATGTGGGACTATAAGGGCCACTTTACTTTAACGTAAATTGTAGTTTTCATTCTGGTGCACGTATTGGTGCTTGACAACTTTATTCTCACCTGGAAAAGTAAAGAATTCAGCTGCAAAGTGCACACTTATACATCACTGCCAAATCTTCAGGAACAGACACATTTGCTTCACTGTATTTTTTTTTCTGTCTGTACACATTTCTGTGACTGTATGTGTTCTTCCATTTTCCCCACATAGTGTTTGGTTTACCCTTCAACCACTAAGTGCAACAAAAGTCCCCAATTTCTGACCACATTTTGGAATAAGTGCTAAAGAATGCACTTAGATCCCACTGGAGCCAACTTCTTGAGTAGCCTATTTCCAAAGGTTCAAATATGTAAACGTCTAGAAGGTGGCGTTATTGGGGGTGGGGAAGGCCAAGGCTGTTTTATGAATATATACAGTACTGTGCAAAAGTCTTAGGCAAATTGTTTGAATCTGTTTATATCAGCAGTGGGTTTCTTAACACAAGTGAACATTAGAATAAACTCAAACGAACAAGAAAGCAGTAAAAAAGTATCAAGATTTCCTTTTTCTAAAA
>JBBJLS010096976.1:0-21020 GCA_037577275.1 Bryconaethiops microstoma | reverse complement strand
TATATGCCTGATATTATGTTCTGATTGTGGCTCTGGACCATCTGACGATTAATGCTGTCTTGTTGAAAAATGCTAACATAGCGCAAATTGATACCCTGTGGAAAAATGTTACCCTGTGGAAAAATGCTCCCTTTAAGTTTATATGGTTCATACAGTTCATAGCTAGTTTATAACACTGATTATTATAAGAAATAGACACATAATATGCATAATCTTGTTAAAGGGAGCACTGCTGTTAAAAAACTCCTTATTTGTTTAAAATGTTTGCAAACCAAATGTTATTGCACTTTTGTTTATATAGCAGTGCTTTTAAAATAAAAGTGCACAATACACTACTTTTGAATTCATTATAAAATTTTGTGTATAACAATGCAATTAATCGTGATTAATTTCAGAAAGTCAGGTGATTAATCATGATTTAAAAAATGTAATTGTTGCACAGCATTAATATATATATAGAGTAAACCCCCCTGAAGTTCCGGTTTAGAGTTTGTGGCCTCGTGTATTATTCTTAGAACCTACATTTTTCAGTACTGTCGAGAGAACACAAAGCAACTGTATACGTCTTGGGATGGTGAAATACCCCAGTTCTCAGAGGCAGGAGGTTTGAAAGCAGCCAATCTGAGAGTATTATTCATTTCTCCTTGCTGCTGAGTGGATGCTGCCCTGTGACGCATCTCTGGCAGATACAGTCCAGCATTCCTGCATCATCACACATTCGAGTTTACCTCATTTGTAAGGGTAATCTAATAAGCTGAGATTAAAACTAAATTAAAGTGTTTTGTGAGCATATTTGGGGGCATAATTAGGGTTTAGACTATAAAAATAGGCATTTTTTTTTACTACATCACAAATTCGTGTTTTTTCACAATTCGCGGGTGCTCTTGAACCGTAGCCCCTGCTTATTTTGGGGGTTTAATTTACGTATATAGAAATACACACACACACAAACAAATAATAATATTATTACAAATAATCACTTTGGTTATATATGTATATAAACATACTTGTGTGAAGTGACCATCTGTGTGTGTGTATGTGTGTCTGTGACAGTCATTGTCAAAATGATCAAAATAAACGTCACCAGACCTTTAGGTTTCCACCTGCCCATAATCAATTGAGAAATGGTTTTAAAGATATTAAAACCAAGCAAGAGGGTACTGCAATAATGAACATGCTGAAAGTTTGCTAGATTGTAGACTGTCTGACCTATCCATCGGCAGACGTTTGCCAAATTATGACAATCATAAAGTTTAACTGTCAGAAACAAGAACTATCAAACACGTTCATTTCCCCAGGACAGAAAACATCCTGGTAGAATGCTTAGGGCAGTCTTGTATCAGGCTAAAATCCTCTTCAGTGCTTAGATTATTGAGCTTTTTAAATTATATTCCTATTGTGTTGTTGTATGTAAACGAGCCTATACAGTTAGTTGCCCGTTAGTTATGAATTAAGGTAATTATCTGTTTAAAAAGCACTAATTACATTTGCTAAGTGCTGCGAAGTATATGATACATTTTGCAAACTGTTTTGCATCAGCGAAATCTGAAAGAACACTCATTAGAAAGAATGTTGAGGTGGAGGCAGGCGAGGGGGGATTGTTGTGAAAATGGGGGTCCTAATACGCATGCAGCATTTTTAGAGAATGCTGGAATGGGCTAGAGTCTGCACCAGAGCACACTTCACTGAAGAAATGGAAGGTAAAAGCACTTCACATAAAACCAAATAATAATGGTCTCAAATGGGAGAGAGATAACTCTTTATTAAACAGATGGTTTTGCCAAAACTCTCATTTACATCTTCTGTAATATTGTTTACATTTAATTTAATTCCCTCCTTACCTTGAATATTGAATTTTGCTTTTTGAATTTTATACTCTAGTGCATCTAAGTGATAGAAACTTAGGTGCATAATTATTTTTCTATCACGAAATCTAAAACAAGAACTGGCCCTAACATGAGCCAACCAACAAGACTCAAGGGACTCTACTTCTAATTCATGTTGAGACAGCTTGAGACGGCCGAAGCCATCACCACTCTAAAGCAACCAATCTGGCTAATTAGCTATCTTGCTTGTTGGTTAGCTTTGCTTATTGGTATTTTTCATGTGTTGAGTCAAACAAGGCTTCAGTTCTCTGTAGAGTGTACTGATGTTTTACCTTGCTAACGAGCTGGGCTGATACAATGTGCTTAAATGCACTCATACGGTCACCAAATTGCAATTACACACTGTCATTTGGAATTCAACAAAACTTTTTTTTAATGAGTGTGAAAATATGAGTTAAATGTTAATAGTGTGAGTAGTATAAGTAGCATACTTTAGTATACTCTCAGCAAAGTAATAATTCTAAAATCAACACATCAACATACCATTCTACTTTACTTTCTGATCCACTTATTGGTCGTGTAATAGTGCTTGGCACGTTAGAAATAGAAAAAAACAAGAAACTTTTTCAGTCTTAGTTTCACTCACTCATTTAAATTCCAATGACCAAAGGAAAGGGACAAGTAGCCATCCATGTGGGTCCACTGAAGGGTCAAAACATGAGAAAACATAGCAATATTAATTTTTGTTTTCAGTTAGAGGGATAAGTTTTAGTCACAATTTGCGCACGTGGCCTCCTTGCAGTTTATGCCGTCGTAATTATATATTATAAAGGTTTCTGCAATACTGTTGAGGCGTTAACAAGAAAATGGTTGTATTATTTCATAAGCTGTTACTCAAGTATCATAATGGCATTCCACCCTTGCCCCCAACTGAGCCAAAAAGTCTTTCAAGCCCACCCCCACCCCCTGAGTTGGTGACCTAATCTTCACTAAGAAATGAAGAATGAATTCAATTATCATTGACTTCAGCTATAAGTCTTACCAAATAGGAACACCTTTGAATATTCCTAGGTCCTGTTGGTACCAACACTTTGTGCAGTAGAATATGTCCATAGTTGTCGGACCTGTCGGAGCATTCCCAAGACTGAGAAGAGACCTTGAGCCAGGAACAGGATATGAACTTTTGGTCATTAGTGTCCCCCAGCCTTCCTGATAGTAGATAAGCTTTGTGAATGTTATTCTCACTGCTTATCTCCCTTATAAATTCTACACATTCCACAGACAAACCCTGGAAGACAAAATTTCCTTGAGCGAGGATAGCTTTTTCACCCATGTTTATACAAAGCATGTAGAAGACACACTATAACATTGCATTCAAATACACAGACTTTACACAGGTTTCGGAGAGTGTTTGTGGGAATTTCTGCCCATTCATTCGTTTGGAAGAGCTTTTAAGAGGTCAGACACTGATGTTGGACGAGAAGGCCTGACTCACGATCTCTGTTCCAGTTCATCCCAAAGGTGTTGGATGTGGTTGAGCTCAGGACTGTGCGTGGCCAGTCAAGTTCCTCCACACTTAACTCATCCAACCATGTCTTCGTGGATCTTGCTTTGTGTACTGGGACACAGCCATGCTGGAAAAGAAACGGGCCTTCCCCAAACAGCAATTCTGTCAGGGAAGCGAGACATTTTGGAAGCAAGGCATTGTCCAAAATGTCTAGGTACACTGAAACATTAAGACAGCCTGGAAGACTGGATGTAAGGGGCCATCTGAATACAATAATTAAGAGGTGTGTCCCAATACTTTTGTCCATAAAATGTACCTTTGCATTTGGGTGAATAGAATTTCTGCTTAGATCTTTATTAAGCTAGCTGAAGGAGAGGAGCTCTGAAAGAAACTGAGAATCCATTGATTTTTTCGTTACCAGTTTCTCACGTAACTTTGCTCTCTTAAGTGACAATGACAGAAGATAGTGATCTTTTCCACCATGCTGCCCTACTTGGTACATTAACGTCTGATAGATGAGCTACATTATGCAGTTTCCTCTCCTCATCAAGGGCACTTTCTACAATTCCCAAAAGTAAGTCGGCTCATTACTTGCTAACACACTCTCTCTCACACACACACACTCACACACAAAACAGTTGATCAGTTTCGTGAGCAGACAGCTGCACAAGGTCCAAGACAGAAACCAGGCTTAATGTAAGCTTAGGGGACAGCCTGGTCAGAACTTTTTTAAATCATTCTTGCATTTCTTATAGGGCACTACAGGGTGTTTGTAAAATGTTGGTCAGGTCAATCTGGCATTTGAAGGGGTCTAGGTTGCTGGTTGGATGGGAATGGAGTGTGAGTAAGCGATCAGCAGAGCGACTAATACCAAAAGCTTAGGCCCAAGAAGCAGCCAAGGCTTACTAATGCTCATATTAGTATTTCCCACTGATTGCATTTGGACAAGATGCTTAAGCCAGTCTCCTTCTCTCTCTCTCTCTCTCTCTCTCTCTCTCTCTCTCTCTCTCTCTCTCTCTCTCTCTCTCTCTCTCTCTCTCTCTCTCACTCTCACTGTCTTTCTCTCTTTCTCTCTCTTTTTCCCTGCTTTCTTTTCTTTCCCTCTTCTGGTATCATCACTGTTTATGTAGCACCTTGCTTTTTGCCAGAAGTTTGGCCCTCTGCCATGCAGCTGTTGTGAGAAGTAAATGGCCTCTCATGGAGGGCGAACAAGCCCCCCTATAACTTGGCATTCACAGTCGCTGTTCAGGAGGTTTCCCACTAAATTATCGCTGCACTCTCAAAATGCTCTCAAAATGCTTCACCACTGTGTAGTAGCTGGGAACATAGACGCCATTATCCAATATAGGCAAAAACAATAGTGTAAATCTCTTCAGAAAACAATTTACAGACATGACTAGGCCTGGACTACTTATGTGCATACGTAAACCACATATGCTGCACTTCCTACTCAAAATACGATGCCAACGATACAGATGGGCTCAGCCCCTTGGACTTACTTGGACTACTTAGAAATACGAGATGTATAGCATAGATACATGATCAAAAGGTTTTGCTAGTCCAGCAAAGCAAGTCCAAACTAGCACAATATATTCAAAAGACACTGGACAGTTCTGACTAACTTTCAGGTTAATAAAATACAAATTTACCACAGGAGGATGGCAATGCTGTCAAAGTCCTATAGAAATTACTTTATTATTACTTCAATACATATATATTCTCCAACCAATATCCAATCAAGCTATCCCACCCATATGTAGCATGGCGTGCTCACCTGAGTGAGGAACCCCAGTCAGCTATACCAACCATTCAGTATGTCATAAAATCCCAAATTTATTTGGGTCATTTTTTTAAAGCATGTGGTGTATTTGGAGGAACAGTTTATACAGTAGAAATACTAAGACAATCAAACATTTTTTCAGCTAATGGTGAAAAGAGCCGAAACTAAACATGGAATGGTGTGTCGTCACTATATTGGCCGCTGCTGAAAACAACTGCCCATCATTATCAGATCTGCGCCTGTTTTAAAAAGCTTCTTTTAAATATCTGTACTTTTTTGCGCTTTCAATTTTCTTTTATCGATTTTATATGTATTCTTTTATTCTATTTTGCTTTATATTTTATTCTAATCCTGTAAAGCACACTGAATGACCTTTTGTGTATGATAATGTGTTATATAAAATAAATCTGACTTGACTTATGTTTTCATATTTAAAAAAGCTGGATAACTTGATTTCACTTAAACGTAACCTCAAAAAATGACTTGATTTGTCAAATTCAATTATAACATTCCAAAACCAATGCAGTTAAATAGCAGCTTTGACACAGAGGCGTTTTTACACCCCTGAGCATCACCCATTCTGAGAATGCATCATTCTGGTTTGCCAGTCTAATAATGGGCCCAGTCTACAGCAGTATTTATTGAAACTGTTTTTTTTTTGGCTGATTAGTTCTGCAATCCACATGGGATAAGAGTGAGAAAAAGAATGTTTAAAGACATTCATATTAGATCTCTCGCAGACCGTGAATCATTTCCCATTTACTTTAGGGGAAGTGTTTGAACTATGTGTTTTAAGAAGGAGAACAACGTCAAAGAAGCCCATTTCCTTCCTTCGCCTACAGGAAAACGTCAAGGGCTATGAACAATATTTATAGCTGTGAGGGGATTCATTGTACATTCTTTTCCCCCTACCTAGCATAATCCTTATCTTCCGGACTTGTGCTTTTTTGGGTTTCATTGCTCTCGCTTGCTCGCTCTCTCTCTCACACACGCAAGCATACACACTCCCACTCGTTTGTATTCCTACACTCACGGTGTCTTTCCGCTGACCCAACCTGAGAAATCTTCTGGTTTTATTCTACAAAACAATGTCAAAATGTTTTACCATCCTACAAAAAAACCCCACAACCCCACAAAGAGCTGAACACATGCCCTCACACACCTACGCATACAGACACTTTTTATGGCCTTTTTTTCGCTGCTTTGTTTATTTTCCCTTTCACCCCTGCCTGGCTAGCGCTACTTTCACAGCCCAGATACATGTGTTTTTGATAAACCCTGAGAAAAGCAATCTTATCCGCTGTCAAAACACGCCACCCAACTCCGGCAGGGAACCCAATCCGGATCAGATCGTGATGGCTTGGCCCGACCCGGATTGAACTGGATCATGAGGCAAGGAAGGCGAGTTAGCATAGCGTTCGCCGCTTAGCTCAGCAGGCCCGGTTCTTGTTCGGCTGACCTCAATCTCCTGTGACCCCCGGAGACACGAGAGGGAACAAATAAACAAGGCAAGGGGCTTGACTTTAATGGAGATTAGCTTTTAGCGTTAAGCCTTACTCTGGCTGTCTGGGTAGCACAAGCTAATAGCACTAAGGGGGAGAAGTGCTGCTGGAGCTTGCGTGGGGGTCGCTGAGCTAAAGAAGACCACCCACATTTTAACAGTGAGCACTGTATCCCATGACACACTGACCTCGGTGATTATTTATTACATGCACATGTTATCCTAGACATATTTCAGCTTAGCATAAATATACACAAATGCATTTGGTAGTTTTTCATTTTTTGACATAATTTAAAAATATCATCCTTGCATGAGAGACAGACCTAAAAAAAAAAAAAGGCTCAAAATGGCATAAAATGTACATAAAATATTTTGGAATAAAATATTTATACATTAGCCTCCATTCCAAGCTATATGTAGGCTAACATATAGGCTATGCTCTACTCATTTCTCCCCCACATGCATACACACAATTGTAAGCACTTCTGAAATGCTTGGACCAACACAAACCTTTCAACTTCAGAAGTTAGCTTTTATGAATAAAGGATGAGATCCTAAGAGCTCCTTAGAGATCCTGATAATAGAGACTATGAGCAGTTTCACGCACACACACACACACACACACACAAACCTGGATTGTGCTGCCTTTGAGTGTCTGAGTGTGTGTGTGTGTATGTGTATGTGTGTGTGTGTGTGTGTTTGTGTGTATGAGTATGTGTGTGTCTTGGATCCCTTCCATTTTTCTGTTAAATTTCAAATGAATTCAGGCAATTTAATTCGCAGTCAGGGTCTGTACTGAACAAAGATAGCTAAGGAATAGAACCTGGCACAGAGATACCGTAGGTTAACAGCAGGGTGTCCTGGAATGACACAATTTCTGTGTGTGTGTGTGTGTGTGTGTGTGTGTGTGTGTGTGTGTGTGTGTGTATTTCATCTTGGATTAATCTCCTTGTGGGGACTAAATGTCATATTGATAGTAATACCAAAAATTCTGTACATTTCGTAGGGCCTCAACAGGAAACGCGCTGTTTTCTGATTCTGATTCTGATTCTGATAACGAGTAACTCAGTGAATTACATTTACCTTCCTATATGTACCATAAACAAGCAAAACAAGACACAACAATATATATTCATCAAATTCAAATCACTTTTACTTTACTTCTAAGAAGCTGAACATTAGCTTCTTCAGGTGAAAGCTACTTGGTAGACCTACCCATCCTCTGCCCACAAATGCATTAATTAAAAGCTACAGTTTGCAGAACACTCAACCTATCACTTTGTCAAAAGATCTACCACATTGGTATTATTCGTCTCATATGATTTTTTATTCGGTACAACACAGTGACGGTGCAAAAGCATGGGGCACATGTGGTTGGCTGAACAAAGGAATAATATGAATATACACCATTTTCTTTTATTTGAGTGCTGAAAGCAAACCTGTAACAATTATATTCTAACAGTGGTCAAAAGGAAAGAAAATTGGTCTGATGAGAAAGGAGTGCTGTGTCATCTGATAGAAGCTCTACATGTGGCCCAAGTTGCAGTCGTTAGCCCCGAGACTTCGTCCTTCATGAGATTATGGAAAGTAACTGTGCCATTCCTACATGGAGGACGTAATCATGTCTAGCATTTCTACGAACCCTGTGTAAAGCTTGTCCAAACTAGCAACAGATATAATGACAGAACACTTGAAATCAACCAGATCACTTTAATTTCTGCTATCAACTCTTCTTTTCTTTCGTGTGATTACATATGTTGTTTCATTTTTGTTCTTCTAACCAGCTTCTTGTTCATTTGGCTCATTCCTTTTCTTTCTTTTCCATGTTTCAAGACAATGACACAAATGTTTCATTATAATTTTTCCTCCATCAAGCTGAAAGGGGCAGTGAAGGCACCCCTCATTATTTGGTCATGGACCATTGGATGGCAGTGGTGAGTAACAGAGAAGTTGAATCAGGGAAGGGGGATGGAGGATTGTTTCCAGGGTGAGTGTGATGAGAATGAAAAGCTAACATGTTGACAAGCCACATTTGCATATAAACGTGTCCACAAAGCCAGGGCGCGCTTGCCTCCCAGTAGGGGTTTAATAGGCAAATGACAGTGCAGATCAGTGGGCAGAGGAGTATAGGGGAGGTTAAGTTGGACCTTTGACCTTCCCCATTAAACCGCACAATGACAAGAAGGTGCCGGCCGTTCACATCCTCCACTGCCTCAAAGGACATTTTCAGCACAGAGGAGGCCTCAGGCATGCACCCCATAGGGTCCCAAATCAACCCCTTTTACCCTGGCTAACCCCCAAATCTTCACCAACCCCCACTACCCACCCTGTAGCACACAAATAATCTCCACAAGCAATGAGCTCACACTCAGACTCCTATAAGCTCAGCTAACCCCAGCTGAAACCTGAGCAATGAGGTCAAACGACTTATGCTGGTTTCTAGCATTCTGTCGTCTTTGTTTTTTTCGCAGTTTTTATATTTGCAACTTTGCTTCATGATACATGCCAGTAAGGTTCTTGTTTTTGTTTGCTTCCTTTTTGTTGTTTGTTTTGGTTGTTGTACTTTTTTCACCCAAAGTGTTAATGTTTTCATTGTGCTGCCTAGTTACAAATGTATTGTATTTATACATGTAACAAGAAATGTAACTATTGTAACTAAAATGTAAATGTAACTATTGTTGCTTTTGATGAGACGTTAACAGTAAGTAGTCCAACAATCAAAGCATAGCCTATTGACTGATTTTTCACTTAATAAACACAAGCTTTAAGAATTTTGGAGTCATTGTTCATAAATTTGGATCCAATGTTTTCTGTGATAAAAATGTACGGGCAAATGTAATCAACTGATTGTAATATATCAGCTCTGACCAACACAAGATTATGTCATTTCGAATAATAAAATTGCAAACACGACATTTCACAATGTCATATTTGTAGATGGACCCTATAACAAACCTATAGAAACTTGGTGTTTAGAGTTAAGAGACACCCCGAGTAACATTATATATTACATACATTACATATTTTAAGTTTTTTCAACGCTTTAGACATTTTGTAAGGATGACAAGCCTTCAAAATAATGCAGTGTGTATGATTCTGCTGACCATTTAATAACTGCTTATAAAAAACTTAGTAAGGTTATTAAAGATATGAGTTTCCACTTACCCCAAATGTAGTTGATATAGATGCAGATGTAGAGCTATGAGCCTAACATTGCTAACAAACAATACCTTTTCTGTAACAATTCACACACAATACACCAAATACACACACATAGCTCACAGTAAGTTTAATGTCTTAAACCTCAAGGACACTCTTAATGACGAATTGATCTGAGCATGCTGAGAGAAGTTCTGCTGGGTTATTGTTATAGAAATTAGCATTTTGGTGACTTTTGGGTTCTACTGTTTGTTAGTAACATGAGCCTCACAGCTGCAGTTCTAAACTAAAGAAGCAACATTTGGACAATAAAAAAGTTGCTTCTAATTTTCTATATCTGGGGTAAGTGGAAAGGTGAGTGAATAGATATAGTGAATAGATAGATACACAGATATTTTCCTTTAAGATAACACTAAAATGACTAGAATGTGTCCTTTTAGGCCAAAATGCTGTGAAATAAAAATAAATTCAAGGGTCAGCAAATTACCTTCATACATCTTTTAAGGTGACACTTGAGCTGAGCATGGTTAATTTGGCATTTAGCTAAAGGCTACATTAAACGAGCCCATTAGATAGGCCATGTGTCACTTCAGCATCCGCTTGGGGATATACAGATAGATGGTAATGTTCCTATATGAGTAAGCTGAGAAGATCTAAACCATACAAACCCGAATTTAGACTGTTTGACACATTTTAGATTTGTTGAAATAAGATTTTTTTTTAATACACTGAGTTGTAAGAGTTAATGTTCCTGGTGTAGATGGTCTGATGTATCTGTTCTTTAATATGTTCCAGAAGGAAGCTTGTCTCACTATCATTATAAATTTTATCAATGTGGTTTTACTTTCAGTAAGCCTTCCTTTAAACTACAGGTGTTTGTTATGGGAGAAGCTAATACTAATTTATATTATGAACTAGTTCAACATCCTTCACAGGCAACATATACCTGTGTAATAAAGCCGCAGCATTTAAAGAAAGCCCAAAATCACAGTTTGTTTAATTATTTTAAAAAATTTATTTAAAAGATTCTTAGTTTCACATTGTTTCTAATACCAGGAATCCATGATGCGCCTCATGCTCATGAACCTCATGCCGCTCATGCCCATCATCTCCCTGAAGCTCCTGTACTCGCCAGGCCTGAAGTACGACATCCTGCCTCTGTAGTGGGGCTGCTCATACATGAGCCAGTGGCCGTCCATGACGTGGCAGGACATGCAGCCATTGGACCAGTGGTAGCGGTCCATGAAGGAGTCGCAGTCATCGTTCATCTCGTACATCTGGCCCATGAAGTTCTCCCTCTCGTAGATCCTCATCCTGTAGTTTCCTCTGTACTGTTTGGGAAATACAAAAGAACATGTCACCTTTGTGCTAAAACAAAACTCTTTTTTTTAAAACTTTTTCTGACCATATCTGACTTCATTTATCAGCTAATTCGGAAAGCTTTCATTTGTCGACTGTGCTCGTGCAGGAAAACGTGAAACTGATGGTCCTATAGTAGTCCTTTTCCATTGATAGATGGGGAGCTGGAGGCTGATTGATTATCACTAATTGTAAACCTACACAGCACAACTATGTGTTAGGTGTTTCAGTTAGAATGGCCAATCAGTGCAGCCTTAAGGCAAGCGTACTTAATAAACTGGGAAGTCAGGCAATAGTAAATATGTTTTGGTATTTCATGAACCTACCATAGGGATCATGCGGCAAGACCTGATCCAGTTGCTGAATCCCCACATGCTCATGTAATCAGCGTACTCGCCCCTCCTCATGAAGTACTGGTTGCCCATATAGTTGGGGCGGTCGTAGACCATCCAGCAGCCGCTCTCCACCCTGCAGGAGTGGCAACGGCTCATGTAGGAGGACATATCGGAACAGTCACCGCTGCACTCATAGGAGCGGCCCTGGAAGTTCCTGTCCTCGTAGAAGGTGACCTGTTTGGGAGAGAAGCAAAAAGCAGATTTTGCATGAAGCAAGTTTGATGCTAAATACTAAAGCTAATGCTACAGTTACAGTAGCTAATGCTGCTGTTACCGTTCACCTGTTTCTGTTGCTTACCTTGCCCATCATTTTGACGGTTTTTGCTTGTCAGAGCAGTGCTTGACTGGATGGTTGGCTGGTGAGCTGATGTCCTGCCTGGTTTAACCCTCCCATTTATACCTGTCCAGGCTCAAATGAACATGGGACTGCTATTGTGAAAACTCCTGACCAAGCAACATGGCTCAGGGGCCCATGGAAAACTGAAGTGCTTTGACCACGCTTCCATGTGACGTGGTCTCCAGAAGACTTTAGAATGGATTCCGTTGGCAAGACAATGCAGATTTGCTTTTTCTGAAAATGCATTGTTTTAGTCTTTACATCCCAGAGGCATGCCAGGCCCATCCCTGCTTTTGTTGTCGCGGTCACAAATGTATGGTCTCTACCTGCTCTCCAGGAATGCTGTTTTTTGTTTGTTTGTTTTGTTTCGGGGTTTTTTTGCAATCTTGCTGAAACAACTCTGAAAACAAGAAGCTAACATCAACAAATATCTTCATTCAAGATTATGTGATGTAGTGATTTATGCCTCTGAGCTTTTGTTTTTTCATGCATAATGTATGTAAAACTTTTGTTTAGCTATAAATGACATTCACATTCCATAGTTCATTACATAGTAGACAACAAATTACATTCTTATTAGATTTACTTCGAATCTACACTTCTTTTATATAAACTACATTTATAATTACGTTTTTATATAAACTACGTGTAAAAAGAGATGTCTCAAAGCTTAGGCACCACCTTGGAAGAAAAAACTATTTGTGTTTTCTGTGTTTGATTCACCATATGCTAACAAACAATAGCTTTTCTGTAAAAATTCACACACAATATGCCAAATACACACACGTAGCTCACAGTAAGTCATGCTGTGTCCTAAACCTCAAGGACAGTCTTAATGACGAATTGATTTACGCATGCTGAGTTCTGCTGCGTTATTTTTATGGAAATGACCATTTTGGTGACTTTTGGGTTTTAATGTTTGTTAATAACATGAGCCTCACAGCTGCAATTCTAAACTAAAGAAGCAATATTTGGACAATAAAAAATTTACTGCTGATTTACTATATCTGGGGTAAGTGGAAAATAGTAGATCATCACATAGTAGTTATGCAACAAATTACATTCATATTTGATTTTGAATCCACACTCCTTTTATATAAACTGCATTTATAAGTATGTTTTTATGTAAACTACATGTACAAAGAGATGTCTCAAAGCTTATGTACCATCTTGAAAGATAAACTACTTGTGTTTTCTGTGTTTGATTCACCATGTGGGACATAGGGAATTAAAGTTATGCCACAAATGAGGCATTTTACTATGGTATGACTAGTTTTGACAAGGATTCTCCGGTCAGAGTGGTACTATGGGCTTTCAGTTTATGCTTGACATATCTTGGCCCATCTTCACCTCAGGATACTGCGATCAATTTGTCCATCTGAGGAATTGTAACATGATCAGTGGCAACTGAAATCAGCATGTGATTGCATGGACTGACCTTAGCAAGACTCACATTGATCATAGGTTGGGATTAAAACACATTTAAAGTGAAAAAATAACCACAATTTTCATCTTACTTTCAAAAGTAATCGACTCGTCCAAAATATCCCAGGTTCAAAGAGCTACAAGTCAATAAAAGCTAATGCTCGACCAATTAGTGCATCTAGCGTTTGCCTCAAACCACATCAAGTTGTTAAAAAACCTCGAATAGGCTTGTTTTCTGCCACTGTATGACCTACTGTTTCCTATACAAAAATGTATACACTATATGGACAAAAGTATTAGGGCACCTGACTTACAATAGGAACTTCAATCAATAAGAACTGACATTGCTTTAAATACATAGATTTTAATATGAAGTTGATCCCCTCTTTTCATCTATAACAGCTTCCACTCTTCTTTTTGTAAGGCTTTCTACAAGATTTTGAAGTTTGTGAAAATTTGTGCACATTCACAATGTGCACAGGCACTGATGTTGGATGAGATGGTCTGGCTCGCAGTTTTCTTTCCAGTTCATCCCAAAGGTGCTGGATGGGGTTGAGGTCAGGGGTCTGTGTGGGCCAGTCAAGTTCTTCCACACTGAACTCATCCAGCCACGTCTTTATGGAGCTGCTTTGTGCACTGGGACACAGACATGCTGGAATAGAAAAGGTTCTTCCACAAACTGTGTACACAAAGTTGAAAGCATGGTGTTGTTCAAAATGTCTTGGTCTGTTGAAGCATTAAGATTATCCTTCACTGGAAGTAAGGGGCCTAAACCAAACCCTGAAAAACAGGTGTGTCCCAGTACTTTGGTCCATACGGTGTATCTGATTTGTATAGCGAGTTGCTATACAATATTTCTCCACTTCACAATAGAAGGTCTGACCATTACTCAAGGGTGAAATTGGGGCTTTCTTCAGGGAGAGAATGATAAAAATAAAAAAAAAAGGGAGTGGTTGAAAAGGACAGAGCAAGTAGAGCAGGTTTTTATCCTTTGTATCATTCTTCTTATTCCAGAGGTTTTCAGTGTGTTAAAATAAAACATTTAGACTGAAACCCTATGTCTCTTTTAATACTGTTTACAGTCATAATAGCCTCAGCCTGCGGTGTGTGAAGGAAAATGGGGGATATCTAGTACAGCCTGTCTTACAGTATCTCGAGCACTCTGGTTCAGTTTCTGGAATGTTGAAGAATGAGCTGACCTCATAACATCTCAACTCAGCTGAAAATTCACACAGAGACAAAATTTACAATCTATAAAAATATCCGTAATAATACTGGAGCTCTTGTTAGCATGTCTTGCATTTCATACAGTCCCTCTTACATGAAACATATAGGATATTATTTTGTAGATGGATTGGTTTTGGCTTGAATACTGTTTTTGTATTTTTTAATGAGAGCTACACCATATGGACAAAAGTATTGGGACACACCTGTTTTTCATGGGTTGGGCTAAGCCTGTTACTTCCAGTGAAGGATTATGTTAATGCTGTAGCAGACCAAGACATTTTGGACAACTTTGTGGACACCGTTTGGGGAAGAACCATTTCTATTCCATCATGACTGTACTCCAGTGCACAAAGCAAGCTCTATAAAGGCTGGATGAGTTCAGTGTGGAAGAACTTGACTGATCCGCACAGAGTCCTGAACTCAACCCCATCCAAAACCTCTGGAATGAACTGGAATGGAGATTGTGAGCCAGAACTTCTCGTCCAACATCGGTGTCTGACCTCATAAATGCTCTACAGAATGAATGGGCACAAATTCCCACAGAAACTCCTAAATCTTGTGGAAAGCCATCAAAGAAGAGTGGAAGCTGTTTTAGCTGCAAAGGGGGGCCAACTCCATGTTAAAGTCTATGTATCTGAATGTAGTCTCATTAAAGTCCCTGTTGGTGTAATGGTCAGGTGTCCCAATACTTTTGTCCATATAGTGAAGTTAGGCTTTGTTAGAGGGAGCAATGGAACAATGTAGACAACGACTGAATATGACTTTTTTGATGTTAAAGTTGTTCAAATTTCAAATGCTAATGCATCAAACAAACAAAAGAAAAAGAAAGCTGAGGACGGAAGGCCACTCTGCTCCAGAGGTTACTCTTGGTCGTATTTCTCTGGGGATTGTGAGCAAAGAGAAAACTTTATCCCCGCCCTAGATGAGAAACCTGAGGTTTTGATTGGTGACAGAGGAGTGTGGCACCACAACACACCGATTGAGATTCATAATCCACTTGCATTCCTCTCGGCCTCACCCAGTTCAACCCAGAAAGGTATTCCTAATATGTACAACAGTATCAAATGGAGGCAAAGAACTCCATGTCAGTGCTCAACGAATTGCTAAAACAATTCATGATTAAGAGTGAAAACAAAATAATGTTCAGAATAAGTCAAACTTTTTACACAAGTGGTTCAGAATAAGTAACAATTTTTAGAGGTAAACACAAGTGGCACAGAAAAAGTAATATATTCTTTTAGAAACAAGTAGTTCAGAATAAGTCATTTTAGGGGTGAACACAAGTGGTGCAAAATAAGTAACAATTTTAGAGGTGAACACAAGAAGTTCAGAATAAGTCATGTTTTCAGTGGTAGGTCAGTAACTTTAACAGAAGAATCTCATAATCTCAATATGTCTGTTGTACAAGAAGAATCGGAAGTCACTGCTAAATGTGTTCTGTTCTGGAGTATGTGGGACATACTGATCTGTACCGAGATTTTTTTTTTTTCATTCTTCTGGAATCTGGTTGAGCTCTCCGATTAGAAAAACCTGTCCATCAAGTGCTGGTACTAACACTCTCAAATTCTAAACTAACCGGTTATTTTTCTCCACCCGTATTGCGATAATCCCCGCTGCTTAGGCAAGGGAAAATGGTGTTGCATTCAGTTAGATTATCAGTTAGCTCAAAAAAACAGAAAAACTGAAAACATGTTAAGGAAAATGTTCACAGGTGATGTGCACTTTTCAAAATATATTTTGTTGCAGAAAAGAAGAGGCCTCGCCTTTACATTTCAGCTTGTATGTCACTTACCATGTGAATATCACTACTTATCTCAATATTACTTATAGGCTACATGCAATAACATACTCCTAAGCACCATCGGCATTATTAGTAATTCCCTTAACAGTTGGTTACTTATCTATAGTATTTATACCCAGCATTTGTGTATATATCAGTGTTTTTACATTGAGTTTTTTCCTGCAGATTCTTTTATAGCATTTATTTATATTTTATATCGTTCTTGTTTCTGTGTCTCTGTGTGTCTTAATGTAAGCAGTTTCCTCCTGGATCAATAAGGTTTTCTGATTCTGATCACTTCCATCTGGGTCTTTAGGAATACACTTAAATGTAAATTACTTATCTATAGTATTAATGCTGGGGCATTTGTGTCTATATCATAGTGTGTTTCATACTGGTTATTTTTTCTACAGCTTCTTTTTTTGGATTCATGTAGACTTTATATTTCATGTTGTTCTTGTATCTGTTTCCTCCTGAATCAGTACAGTATTCTGATTCTTGTTCTAGCAGTTTGCGTTGTTTTGCAAATGACCTAATCAAAATTAGGAGGTCTGACAGGTGAGAAAACCTGGGAGAGCAAAGTATTGACCAATCGCTGCAGAGGGGGGGTGGGGCCAGGCTCAATACAGGTGTAATTAGAAAGGATAAAAGTGTGGGGAAAGGTGTGGCAGTCAGACTAAGTGAAGCACAGCTGAGGAGAGAGACTGAGCTAAGAGAAGATCTATTCAAGTCTCTCACTGTTAAAACGCTTGTACGAGAAAAATGCAGATGTCTGAGCAGCTCCACAGCCAGAAGAACTCTCTGTTCACGGTCATGAGTCGCTTCATCGGTGCCGTGAACAACATGGACCAGACGGTGATGGTGCCCAGCCTGCTGCGGGACGTGCCCCTGGAGCAGAGGGACGAAGAGCCCGGGCGCTACCTGAGGGACGCGGAGGCCGACATGTACTCCTACTACACCCAACTCAAGTCCATCCGTAACGAGATCGAGTGGGGGGTCGTGAAGGAAGACCTCCGACGCAAAGAGAGAGTGGAGTCTGAGAGTGAGGAGGCCACGGACCTGGAGCAGCTGCTGCAGTTCCACCTGAAAGGCCTGCATGGTGTGCTGGCCAAACTCACCAGCCAGGCCAACCACCTGACGAACCGCTACAAGCAGGAGATCGGCATCGCAGGATGGGGCCAGTGAGGAGGATCTGCAAAAGAACTCCTTTCTCGTTCTCTGAAGAGAACTTATTTTTCTGTTCATCCGATCTGTCACCTGATCTGAGGGGACTTTTTTACCTGCACAGAAGAGAAACTGATCTAAAAGGGACTCTAACCCGATCTATAAGGGACTTGAAACCAAGCAAAAGCCCATATGAGAAGAGAAACCTTTGCATTGTTCCAGCAGCAAAGTGGACAGAAGAGGAAGGAAGATGCAGCATAACCAAAGGAATGAAAGCTGTGTGATATAAAGAGCACACCATACAAATGTTATGTATGTAGATATATAGATTTGCTGTTGTGTCACATTTTTGCGCAAATTCCATTCTGTTTCCTCGACTCGCAGCTCAGATGAGGTGCACACTGTGTATGAGAGCTGGACTTTTCTAAAATGTACATTGGCAATGCAGAGAGGGGGCAGAAGACCACCCTGGTCTTATGATGCCTTCACTCTCTGACAAAGATGTACTTAACATTTTAAGAATTTATTGTAGGATATTTATTCATTTGTTAATGTAGGTGCAAGATTATTTTTCAGAGAAGGCATTACCTGCCCATGACCTGAAAGAACCTGTGAATCAGTGAACTGGAATGCTCTGAAAAGTTCACACTGTGTGAAAAGTTCATGAAGAGCTTCTTGAGATTCTCATCTTGTTTATACTAGACTTGTTGTTTCCAGTATATTTATCCTTGATGGTTGCTGTTATTTTTATATTTGAACATATTTATAGTAAAATAAACCTTTTTAAAAAGAGACCTCTGTTCTGTTTATGACTCGTTTTTGAATTTGACTTCTTAGCTACACCACTGTTCATTCAGGGAGCTGTCTAGAACATGTAATACTACAGCAGTGGTTGCCAAACTGCTCCTGGAATAACCCGAATCCTGTACGTTTAGTGTTTACACACCCTCTTCACCTCAAGAACGGCTGATTAAGTGTTGGGAATTGGGAAAACGCCAGGCTGTGCAGGGCAGGGGGTTCTCCAGGACATAAATTAAATATATATATACAGAAATAAATATACAGGGGTGTCTTCAAAGTACGTCACAGATCTGTTCCTACCACAGTGATGTAACCCGAATTTTGGTGTTAGTTGAATCACACCCTAGCCTAAGTCACTTACCGATCCTAACACATTTCTAAAATCATAATCTAGAACATAAAAGCACAACTAAGCCACAGAAAAAGGAAAATGACATGAATATACTGTACTTGTACACTGTACTGTAGTAACAGAAAAAATGACAATGACACTTGCGCTTTTAACAGTCCAAAATAGCGGAGGTAAGCATTACTGGGGACGTAACCAAACTAGTGACGGGAGTGAACGTCGAAAACTAATATGTCGAGACTGTCACAGCACGAGGACCTCCTATACTATAAATTGAATGCAAAAATATGTCAAGTCAAGTAGAGCTTTGTTATCCCAGCCATAGACATCAAGTACTCAGTGAGACGAAATATCATCCTCCTGGACCACAGGTGCAACATACAACACAACATAACAGCAGTACACTCAACAGTTACAGGGGTAAAAAGGGGGAATGAATTATAATTAAACATATATATATATATATATATATACATACACACACACATCTCTGAATATACTACTTTAACTAAATAAAATGCTATGAGGGGACACAAGGAGACTATAACAATACAGTATTGTATACAAAATTATAGTATAAATATAATATATATTTATATATGCTGTTATACAATTTTACAGTAAATAAAAATAAAAGTATTTTTTAAGTGAAATAAACCATTGGTGAGCTATCATATACATAGGTAAGAAAGCAATCTGTAAAGGTGTATACTTTTACTAACAATAAAAAGGTGTATCCTTCACATACAAGTTATTATCAAGAATCAGAATACTTTATTCATCCCGAAGGAAATTGTTTGATCAAGGAGATCAGTGTGCCGCTGGAGATGTGGAATTTTTCTAAAGAATCCCAGCCAGGACCTCCATATTCTAAACCTATCAAAAGAGCAACAGAAAATGAAAATGAAATAAATGCAAAAATTAGAGAAGGTTCTGTTTTATGACCTTTTCTATTCCAGCATGACCTGCCCCAGTGCACAAAGCAGCTCCATAAAGACGTAGCTGGATGAGTTCAGTGTGAAAGAACTTGACTGGCCGGTCAGAGCCCTGACCTCAACCCCATCCAGCACCTTTGGGATGAACTGGAACGGAGATTGCAAGTCAGGACTTCTTGTCCAACATTAGTGTCTGACCTCATACATGCTCTACAGAATGAATGGGCTCAAATTTCCACAGAAACACTCCAATCTTGTCGAAAGCCTTTCAAGAAGAGTGGAAGCTGTTATAGCTGCAATATATTAAAGTCGATGTATATTAAAGTCCATTGTCATAAAGTCCCTGTTGGTGTAATGGTCAGGCGTCCCAATACTTTTGTCTATATAATGTATGTATACTACACATAATGGTTCTAAACATGATGTTGATCCTTTCACATGCTACACTAGTTAAAATGTGGTTCTTGTGATATTGAGGAAAATATAAGTTAAATCTAACTCTATAAAGCATATGTTTATTTATTCATTTTACAGAGAGTGGTGGTTAATTACTTTTTATTTTGACAGTTAACTGGTACCTAAATCTACTTTAACTGTCATGGACCATGGTCAGCATTCAAAAGATAAACAGCAGACCAACATTTCATCGGATAATTGCCACCACATTGTAAAATTAATGACCTCTTAGACATAACAAAGAGGACAATAATGCTAATTTGTTTAGTGTTTAGGCTCTGTGAGCCTATTATGAAGTTTCATTGTGAGGAGAAAATGAAACTAATGAACTTCTTTAGTCTTAATGCTATGCCAGAAACCAGTAGTTTCACTCTCAGTCTCACTGGTCCTTTCAAACACCACCTTACTGTCAAGTATCTACTGTACCATAAATTAAGGTGTTAGCTAAAATTAAATATCCTAGAAAATGTTATCAGTTTGATCAGAAATGTCATTGTATGGGAACTAAGAGCTGAATTCTTGCTTTTTGTGGCTCATAATATGTTGTACAGCTTCAGTTTAAGTTTAATGTGGATGTAGGACACTGGTGCTTAATTGACCTAAAGTGAGAAAGCATAGAAAAATGGGAAAATACAGCAGTTTTCTGTTTAATTTAGAACCGAAACAACGCTGACAACTGGGAAAATTAAATGGGGACTTCCACATAACACAAATGTAACTTTGCCTTGTAAACAAATGTACCAGATAGTCTGAAAAGCTCCCTCACACAAAGCTGCTCTACAAAATGGCTAGTACATTGCCTAATGCCTGAAAAATTGCTTTACCATTTTTTGACATAGGCTTTTGGCCTAAGACATACACTACATTGACAAAAGTATTGGGACACACCTGATTTTCAGGGTTTGGGTTTGGCCATGCTTCCAACTTGTGTACACAGTTTGTGGAAGAACCTTTTCTATTCCAGCATGACTGTGCCCCAGTGCACAAAGCGAGCTCCATAAAGACGTGGCTGGATGAGT
>JBBJLS010096947.1:0-42212 GCA_037577275.1 Bryconaethiops microstoma | reverse complement strand
CAAGACCCTTAACCCCAAGTTGCTCCAGGCAGACTGTCCCCTGTAGTTAGGGAATGGAAGTCGCTTTGGATAAAAGCGTCTGATAAATGCTGTAAATGTAAGCTGCTGGAATACAGCACATAGAAAAGCTGCTCTACAAACACTACTGCACTTACAACACATATGGAGGCATTTCTTATACACAGCTCACACTGCACAAATTTATAAAAGAATAGCAACCTGTGCATTCTACACACACACACACTGCTGCAAATTGTATAAACAGTGTAAAGTTAATGCCAATATTTGACTTTTCCTCAGGAAAAGTGGGCTGATATAAGATTATGGACCTTTTTAGCATAGTGTGAACTGAGCAGTTATATGATAGTTACATAGCACTTATTGATGCAAAGCTGTTATGGGTCATAGCCTGACAAAAAATAATGTTTTCCAAGCCACAGAAAGAGGACCTCAGCTGGAGAGCCACGGCAATGGAAGACAACTCTGGGTTAAATTTCAGTTGTTCAGTTTGTTTTCATGTTTAGATCTCTGCTGTCCACTCATCCTGCTCTGTATGTGTTTGTTCATGGGCTCTTGTTTGGTTTCCCAGCCATCATAACATGACAAATAGCTGAATGAATCTTCTTTTCCTGTCTGCTTGCTTGAATTTGCCTGATCTGTGTCCTCACTAGATATATTGATTGAGCAAACTAGCATATGGATCCGCTTGACTAGCAAATCAGTCAACAACAAGGAATGTGGAAAGGACCAGAAATATATATATATTTTTTAACAAATCAGACGTAGCCCCTGACCTTTTCCAAACCAATAGTCACAGATCAGCCAGTACATATCAGCCAGTATTGTCTTGTAAGGGGTGGGATCTGTTAGGCAGCAAGAGAACAGTCAGTCAGTTCTAGAAGCTGATGTGCTGGAATCGGGAAAAATAGGTAAGTATAAGAATCTGAGTGATATTGAAGGACCAATGGCTAAATGACAGGGGATCTTCAAAACAGCAGGTCATGTGATGTGTTCCTGATGTGCAGTTTTCAGTACCTACCAAAAGTAGTCAGAGTTCCACAGACTTGGCCCCCGAATTCTAATCGAGAATCTGGATGTGCTAGTCAAAATAGTCCGATCAATGGGCCCTCGCCTCACTTACAGGACCTAAAAGATCTGCTGCTGAAGTCTTGGTTCCAGATACCACAGCACATCTTTAGAGGTCTTGATGGCATGAGGGGCCTTACACAATTTTAGGAAGGTGGTTTTAATATTATACTTAATCGGTGAATGATTTTGTAGTTCTGTCTCTTTGTGAATCTAAGAAGTCTGCTGTGGCATGTGACATTAGGACCACTGTGGTCACTGGAAGCTGTCATGGTGATGACCGCTATGCCATGGTCAACAGCACAAAGGACTGCTTTAAGATTTTATTTAACAACACAAGATTGTTGTTAAATAAACTGTGATTAAAAAAAACTTTTCTTCATTTTCTTTTTGTTTGAATGTGGAAGGTCTTGTGACCTCAACATTCTCTTTCTGTGTGGATTACGGCTCCAGGTCATGCTGGTGCTCTGCTGCAGAATGAAGAGGAGGTCCTGCACATTAATGTGCAGTGAGAGATGCTAATTGTTCAGAATTTCTTTACTGCTCCAAACAGTGATTGCTTGTTTACAGCATATAATGGTATAATCTGTATTTTCTGTTATACATGTCATATTTTCATTTCTGAAAGTTTTGTGTGTATGAAGGCTGGAAGAAGAAAGCTCTCGTCATGCAAACCATGAGATTATAGAGTAATTCCTTCACAAGAAACGTAAACGTGTTCTTTGGGGCCAAGAACACTAACCCATAAGAACCCACTGCCAGGGAAATTTAGAGCATTTACCAGAATTACAAATATTTATTCTGGATTCGTTTTTCACCTGCAATCTATGTTTTGATCACTGGGAGGTGTCCTGTTCTATGGTGCAGACTGTAGACCTTTTGTAACTTTTGTCTCCACAAATATTACAGTCTCGTTCATAAAAATCCTGTATTTCAGTTTTTCCCCAAGAGGCTCAATCAAATAAAATGATCAAAAGTTAAATCCCAATTATTAACCCCAAACTATATTGCAAAATGTTTCAAAATGTGTAATTACTATGTTAAAAATGTGTTTTGAATTACAGAAAAGTATGAATATAACCTTGTCTTTCAACTATATTGAAGCATGTTCTGTGGGTCTCTGAGGTTCTGGAGGTGCATAGTTCAGGAAGACATGGGGAAATTGCTTAGATGTACTTAAAGGCCACCTCAGCTGGACAGACACTGAAGTTCTTGACATGTGTCTCAAAAGTTCTGGAGGATAAGAGGTCAGGAGGACTTGGGAAGATGCAGTGCCTGCACAAGGTGCCACTTGATTGAACAGAATCTGGAGCCTAAACTTAATTCCACTAATGTACATTAACAACCCCTAACCCACTACTGAGAAGCCCATAATTAGGTGGAATCTGGAGATTTTTCCTCTGGGACTTTAAAGTGCAAGAAGTCGAGGAAAAAGAGGAAGAAGCTTTGCTAACCTGAGGTGCACCTTGACTGTGTACTGGAACTCCATCCTAGAGTCTCTGGACCTCTGAAGCTCAAGAAGTCATGGGTGCTGTATTAGATTTTCTGCCCACCTAAGATTCACTTTGGCTTAGGTTTAGAGTTTAGGGTTCTGAAGTCCTTCCTTTCGGTCTCTGGAGAACTGGAGAGCCTGGTTAGGATGCTTGGTCCACTGATGAGGTAATAGGGAAAGTGTATAATTTCATAACACTTTTTTTGAACACTAATCACAGAAAGGTGAGAGTCAGTAGTTATCATTTAAATAGATGTAAAAGTTTATTTTAATCCAAACCCTAGTTACAAAAAGTTGAGGGTAGAAACTGTCTTTTAAATAGCCATAAAGTCAATTAATCCCCTAACCTCAAATCCCTTTACTCACTTAAACAATCTGCAATCCTATAAACAGAGATTTCTCAAATCTCTGCCTCCTGGAGGTTAGTCTAAAATGATTTAGGGATTGAGGTTAGAGAGGCCCCATTAAAAGTATGGCTTTGTGAAGCTGAAGCATTACAAAGTCAATGATGCCAATATCTCAGCAGCATTATTGTTGTAAACTCCATTGAAAAACCCTTAAATCTTGACTATGACTTGAAATCTGGCTTCCCAAGAGAATAGATCAAAATTTGAGGCATTTGAGGAATTCCTGCATCCTAACCACACATACACACACACACACACACACACACACACACACACACACACAATACAGGCACAGTATTTTATGTACACAGGTTTCAGCACTTAAAATGAATGGCAATAGTCTCAACACTGCTGAGACCCCGCACCTCCTTTCGTACCCCAAAAAGCATCTGTCAGTTCACATGAGGTAGGGTGACGCAGTCTGGCATCCTCTTCTCACACACAGTGCTGTGTCATTCTTATTTGTTTCATATTAAAACTGAATAAAATCAATAATCTCTGTGTGTTTGTGTGTGTTTGTGTGTGTTTGTGTGTGTGTGTGTGTGTGTGTGTGTGTGTGTGTGTGTGTAAAGAGTGGGCTTCTGGCTTGCGGTATGGTGGGTACTTTTCTCAGCTGAATCAGAATGATGATTGATGGTGCTTTGGGTTTGGATGTTTTTCTAGTTGTTCTTCCAGTTATCTTTCTAATATAAGGCACTGGGGTTGTAATCCTTATTTATTTATTTATAACAAAGATTCATATATGATAGCGTTCCTCTCTAATTACTACTACCGAAAGTAATTTTTCTTTACAATTCTGTCTCATTGCTGACATTGAATTTGTGTGAATGCAATCTCCAATTAACATGATAATGATAATTATGTCTAAATGGAGGTGAGGCTACAGCATCAGGCTTTTGCAACAATCATTCTTGCAACAATGACTGTTTAAACAGTAAAAGTTCCACATGATAGCACTAGCAAATGAATAGGGCTTTAATGCCAAAAATAACCAAAGACAACGGTCATTTTGTATTGCTTGTGAATATTTGTTTAAATTCAGCCTACGTTTGTGGCATTCTATGTGAATAATTAATTTGTGAATTCCATAATGTGTAAATATTTAAACTACAAGGAATATCGATCAACACTTGTAATCTGACCATTTTAAATATTAACATAATTTCTAAACCAAAGGCATTACACTAGATGTTGGGCATGGTGAGGCTTCTCCGGGCAAAACCGTTGGCAGTGCTATCTGGGCGTAACTGAAGGCCTGTGTCAGCAATAGGTGCACCATGACTTCATGGTAGCTGTATTCAGAAAGGGGTCTGAATGCTTCTGAACATACATTATATTGCACCTCTAATGTGTTCTTTGAGCACTGGTGTGATATTTTAGTTTCTGGTACACCATTCAGAAAATATGACTGCAGCCTTCAATAACAGTGCAAAAATATCAGACAAAATATCATAAGATCCCATTGCAACCACAACGTCCTAGATCCCAGAGACACCATAGCAATTGAACGCTATAGCTACCCTCTAGCAATTCCCTAGCAACTACATGGGATATCATAGCAACCACTTAGCAGTAACCAAGCAACCGCTTGGTACTACCTCGCAGTGCCCTAAGAACCACCAATCACAACTGTTTTGCAACGCTTATACAGCCACTGGGAAATTGCTTAAACTTTGCAATCTCTCTACATTTTCTTCAGGAAACACACTTCTCCAGTTTAACAGGAAAACCAATAAAAGACTTTCAGATTTAAAGAGGACAGAGATAATGATTGAGAGTCAGTGCTTCAGTTAATTTCAGGTGAATTAGAAAAGCTTTTTGAAGGACATGCTTGTGTAAATAGTGTTTCACTGAGAGACTATTTAAACCTGCTGCTAAATGATGAGGCCTGAATGAATTGTGCTTATAGATATCTGATGTACTCTGCAGATCAAACGCATTACAGACTGCTCTATTGAGCTCTGACTTCTTTGCTCTGGCAGAAATTGGAAATACATGCTTGGAGGAGTTGAAGTCAGGAGATCAAAGCTTTTTTCCATCATTCCATCCCCGCTGGCCAGAGAACTGTAGCAACTCATTCTGTCTGAAGAGGTGTTTGATTCACTCCACCTCCACACACATAAACAGAGCCTCCATCTTCACTGCCTGGGTTGATCTGATCTAGTCAGTTTTCCTGAATACAATTACAGACTGTAGCCCACCTGCTTCTCTGCATCATTTGTTGCTCTTCTTAACTCCAAAACCCCCACAGTATCACAAGAGTGAGCAGGTATTATCAAAGAGATGCATGATTTTCAGCACAGCAGTGACAGAGATGGACTACAGTCTGTACAGTCTGTCTGTACAGTCTGTACTACAAAGTGCACGTATAAGATTGGTTGAACTGATAAAATGGACAATGAGCATACATAGAGGGTAGGTGGACTAAATACACAAAAAAATAATAAAAAAAAAAACCCATAATGGCTGAAATAATTTACACTGACTATGAAAATCCCAGGGCTAAGACTAGGCTTAACTGTCTCCAGCAGAAACTAATTGCTTATAGTTTGTTCAGTGAAATTCAGGATCATCCAACCATTCAAGTGTAACCATCCCTAGGATGGAAAACACTAGTAAAATCTTCTCCTAAACACCAATACAGGCTGTTCGGGTAAAGGAACAACAATGGGGCTGACACAAATGATCTCGTATTAAAAATGACAATTTATTAAATAAAAATAATCAATCAAACCTTAAACATAGGGCATATTAGGGCACTAAGACATAGACAGCTACACTTCCCAGGGGAAGAAGGGAAAGAAAAAATAAAAAAAGACTTTACATTAAATACACAGCAAATAGGAACTTAACTGAATTTAATGCTTGGGAACATAGATCTTTGTGTTATGTCTCTCTGCTATTTTCATGCAATTCAAACAAGGGTACTCATCTAAAAAGAGGTTGTACCACTGAATAAACTCTTTCCAGAAGCTCTTCTTTCCATAGACAAGCACGAATCCACTGACAGTGGTGTAAAGTGTGGTGAAAAGAACTGACAAGCTTATGACGTTCTCACTTTGCAACAGTATTTTAGACTGAGTATAAACATCTACAAACAAAAAGCTCAAGAACACGACCACCTGGGTGAGGTTCATTCTGATGACCCGCATCTGAGTGCCCAGCTTGGGAGCATGAGCGCCATTGGTGCTTTCTTTCATGTGCCGGAGATGGATGGCCAGATGGTATGAGATGGAGATGCTGCACTTGATCATCACTATACCTGGAACAAAGTCTGCAATGACCACAAGGTAGGCCATGTAGCTCCGCCCTAGAGCCCCCTCCAGTATGATTCCTCCACAGTCAATGGTCCCTACGCTGCTGTTCTGATATGTCTGGATCTTCAACAGTGGCATGCAAGTGGCAAAGCCAAAAACAAAAATAACGATCAGCACAGTGAGAACGTGCTTGAGGATAACGTCCTGGATGTGTGTGTAGCAGTGGATAGGTTTGATCACGAGTTTCGTGCTGTAGAAGAACGTGAGGAAAGCAGTGGTCCAGATGATTGAGAACTTCAGGGAGGTGACTAACACAACCAGAATGGATTCCACCATGTCATACATGCAGGATACATCCATCTCCACCATGGTCATCCAGAAGTAGGAGAGGATTTGATGACTGATGCTAGCCAGACAAATACCCGTCACTATGGTATCACCTGGACACAGATGTGAATGGTTCTTTCTGCAGTTCCGCTGATTCACCAACAGGATGTAGATGTTGAAGAAGACAGTGAAGATGGCTAGAAAGCCAGTCACAAGCCAGATCCCTATCCTCTGCTCCAAACCCAGCATGATCGGTGACTCTGCTGTTGTATCTGTTACAAATAGAGGAGATTTCAGAAACGTAGTGACTTCTCAACACACAGTAAGCCGAGAGAGGCCATGAATTACGAGGGAATGTCTGAAACCACCTTACCAGTGATAAGATTTCTGTATTGCACAGTCTAAAGTGGCTTATTGCTTCTATACAAGAAAGCATGTACAAAGCCCAACAACATAAAATATGATAAAATGCAAATATGTTTTCAAAAAAAAATTTATTTTTAATAACCACAAGGAATGTAGTTGGTTTAGAAAATGTTACTATTGTCAAGCCACCGTGGGCTTTAGGAGGACGTTCAGTTGCTGCTCATTATATACTTAAGTTATTAAAAGAAAATTATAACTTTCACCAGAAAAAAAGATAGCAGTAAATCTTGCAGCAAAACTTGCTTTACAAGTAGTTTTTCCTTAAAACATTATCATCAAGATGGCAATACTAAGATGGCAATACCATTAGCGCCTTGTGATTTTTCACTCAAATAGCACCAAGCTAATGATGTTACTCATCCCAAAACCAGGTTTTTACTTCATCTATCAGTTCAACTGGTGGTCTGTGGAAGCAGCATAGAAGTCAAAGATTTTTTCTTTCACAGCACAGAGGCTTTAGTGATTTAATGTTTCTTTTTTTTTAACACTGCATTCATATGTGCCATATATTACGTATTTCAGAATAGCCCTGAATGCAGTTGAGCCAATCATATTGTAGGACCTGAACTCTTGTTTTATAATCTTTTAAGGAGTATATTTATCTCTATGAGAGGTTCCTATGGAATAGAAAATATTACCTTGGGTTTTGTTTGAACTCTAGCAACTTATTCTCCTAACTCCTTTTCATCTTCGTAGAAGAAATGAAGCAGAAGAACATGTCCATGCACTCAGGAATGTAAAGCATCCTCAGGGTTGAAATAATCTGCTGCATATCTGAGAGTAAAGACTGCCTAGCTTAGAGACTCAAGCAGCATTAAAAGTGGCCTTACATTTATACCAAGGCTTTGAAGGGCTAAAAGTACATTTTCATAAACTGTGGACGTGTGGCAAATTTGCATCAGCAGCCAACTTGACCACCCCCGGCCTTGGTAGGTGAAATTTGGCATTTAAATGCTTTTTCAAGGAGCCCCACCACCCAACACACATGCATTTACATGTGATACTTGCAGGGAATGGAGGCATAGTATTCATCTGGAAAAAAAATGACATAATGCCTATGAGTTTAAACACTGAAGTGACCATTTTTAAAAAAAATTAAAAATTCTTTCGCTGCATCTAACCCACTCACTAAGTGAAGCAGCAGGGGGACAGCACCCGGGGAGCAGGGTGTGGACATGGTAACTTGCTCAAGGGTACTTTAGAGGTGCCACTAGCAGTCCTGGGATTTGACCTTCTGATTGCAGGGGCAACTCCCTAACCACTAGACCACCAGCAGCCCCTAAACATCTGAACACTAAACATCCACATAATAAATCTCCTAGGAGTGCACATGAAGTTAGAAAGAAATATACTGTTTCTGTCTCTTTTAACTCTTTTAATATACTTAATGTTTTTGTATTCATTCAAATATTATGTTACGTTTTTTAATCCTGGCAAAAACCCAATGTTAAGATCAATTGTAAACAATTGGATAAGGTGCCCAAGAATTTTGCACAGTCCTGTACACACTGATGAGCCACTTCATTAAACAGATCTTTCTTGTCTGTCTCAGCTCCACTGACCATATGGCTATTCTTTGTTGTTCACAGTTACAGACTCTAGTCCATCTGTTTCTCTGCATCACTTGTTAGCTCCCTTTACGCTGGTCATCAATAGTCAGGACCCCCAAAGGACCACCAGTGAGCAGGTATTATTTGGGTTGTGGATTATTCTGTACTGACACGGTGGTAGCATGTTAGTAAATGTGCTGCACTCAGAGTGGATCAGACAATGCAATACTGGAAGAGTTTTTAGCACTGTGTCCACTTTATTAGACACATCTATCCTTGCTGACAATTCTTTTTAAAATAATTTTATGTACTGTATTGATCCTGGAGATAATTGCTTGAGTCGTCTGCATTTAATCCATTCACTCGAGTGAAGCAGTGGGGAGCTGACAGGGAGAAGTGTGTGGGGACAGTATCTTGCTCAAGGATATTTCAGTGGTGCCACTGGCAGTCCTGGGATTCAAACCCATGACCTTCTGATTGCAGGGGCAACTTCCTAACTACTAGACCCCCAGCTGCCTGATGATAGTTCATCAGTCATTGATGACAGTGCAACTGTTGCTGCACAGGTTGTGTTGGTCATCAACAAGTCCATCATCAGTGGTGAGTTTCTGGACGCAGGACACTGTCGAATGGATATTTTTGATTGGTGGACTATTCTCAACCCAGTAGTGACACTGAGGTGTTTACAAATCCCATCAGTCCTGTGTAAGACATAGTGCTTCAGAGTGGTCCTGTGGGTGTGTTTATGACTGATGAACGGGGCAAATGGGTCTAACAAATGATGCAGAGACAGTGATTAACTACACTCTGTAACTGTAAACTGCAAGTTAAACCAGCTTAGGCCGTCCACTGTCTTGATTTCATTTTCTTTGAATATATTCAAATAATGTGAGTCAAATCTGAGGTGGTGCCACTGCTTTGTTTACCAAGCATCTTTCCTGTCTATAATCCATAAAAGAACATGAACAGCACACACACACACACACACACACACACACACACACACACACAGCTTCTGTAAGCTGTGTATTTACACTTTGCTGCTCGATGTCTATAAATACTGGGGTGAAAAATGTATTGACACCAACACACTAACCCCCTTCACACACACACAAAACTGAACTGTAAAGTGACTCAGTTCTTCCAACATTGTACTCTACACATTACTTTTTATGATGCACATATGGCTACACACAGAAAACACCTACAGATTATATTTGTACTCGAATACTGTCTTAGTTATTGTATTTTGTATAGATTGATTGTATTTTTAAAGTGAACTGCTGCTGGTCATTTGTACACATAAGCACCCAAGTACATTCTAGTATTCTGTTTGTTCTCCACTTGTCTGCTGATGCAATATTTGAACAATCCGTGGATGTGGAAAAGGACCCTTGTACTATAAATGCACATTTTTCCCTCAAGAGCTTATATTTATAGTTTATTTATATATGTGTATTCTAAGTGTCTTTTTGTACTCTGTAAAATCTAGAGCCACACCATCTAATCTCACTGCATAAGTGTATATTGCTGAGATGACAATAAAGTTTATTTAGGAAGACCACCCCAAACAGTACCGGGAAAGTATTTGCTAATAGTTTCTTCAGTTGGTGCACATTTGTCACATAAAACAGCTCTAGATCTTCACACAAAATGGAACGCAAGACAAGGAGAACACAAGCAGGTATTTAATGGTCATTTAATTTATTTAAGGAAAATGTTGCCAAACCTACATCACCATAGTGATAAAAGTAATTTCCCTCCATAACTTGATAACTGGTTGTGCCACGTTTAGCAGCAACAGCTTCAACCAAGCGCTTCCTATAACTGGAGATCAGTCTGATTCACAGTGATAGATTGGTAGAGTGAAGATCGGTGGAAAATTCACCCTTGTTCCAAGTTTTCTTCATTTAGTAATGGCTCTCAGGGGGTTTCCCAGGTTTATATCCCAGCATGTTACAAAAGGTTTTGTAACCAGGCTGATATTTCAATAACTTTCTTTCTCATCTCTTCCAGAGTTTATTTTGACAGAGTGTGTGGTAGTTAAAAACTAAATTTGGTTTCTAGGTCAGCCGAGTGACTAAGGGGGACTTACTTTTGCACACATGGGCTCTTGGTGTTTGATAACTTTTTTCCTTCAAGAAATTTTTTTTGGGTTGTTTTTTGTTTGAAGATCTGACATTATTCGTCTAGATTTTTCATTCCCCTGTGATACTAAATACAATGGCCGAATAAGCTTTCTATTCTCTTTACATTTAATCCTCACTGCAGCTGGGGGGCAATATTGTACTGCATTATAATTACAAAAGACTTTGGAGTGAAGAGTGTGATAGTAAGAGAAGGAGTCGACTATACGGTCAAAAAGGAATATCATGATGTAATTAAAATTTCTGATGACCCTCCCCAGTGAAACAAATTTAATTACCCCCATTTTGTGATTTTCAGTGGATGTCCTGTCACTTCTTATCAGAACCACATTTAGCAACTGAAGTTAAACTAACCTTTTTCAAAATAGTGAAAACAGAACTGAATATATAGATAGATGTCAATATTGATTTCTAACATTAAAACTAGATCAAGGCGAGTACATGTGTGCAGGAAGCGGCTTTCCTGGATGCAAAAATAGTGCTGAATGTTTGCAAGTCTAAATCTGAAACTGGTGCTTACATCTGCAACAGTGCTGGCAAATAGAACAGCAATCCACACTGTCGGTGTCAGCCAAGAAGCTGCAGAACCTCCCAGGTTGTTGGAAGGACTAGGTCCTGAGATCACCTGATACAGATGTCTGTGGGAGGCAGCGCCGCAGGCCGTGAGAGACGAAACAGAGGCATGGCAAGATGACTCATGTCCATGATAGGCCAACAGCGGATGGCTAAGAAACCAGCTGTTCCTTCCATCCTGCCTCTGACCACGGCTTGGACCTACAACTGCAATTTATATTGTGCTTTTCACAGCAGGAGGTGAGGGACTGCTGCGCTTTTACTCAGACTTGTTGACTTTAGATTTGCACTGTTTGTGTGTTGCATTATCTGCGCTGATTTGTGGCACACCAGTAGAAAAATTACGACAAAGCTCATACCATACAAAGAATTTAAACCAGGGCTCAAACCAGTGTCTTTTGATCTACTGGTACTGAAACATCCTGCATTCTCAATACATTTGCAAAAATCATGCTTTTCAAGAGTTTCTCCCAACCATGTGCACAAATGCCATATTATATGCTTTCCTTATGGTAAATTGGTAAGACGATACAATGTCAGGATAACTACTTATCTAAATAACTCACAAATATATTTATTTTCCAAAGTCATCATAACCCCTCAAAAAGCTATTTTCAAAAACAAAATTGATGCAATTCCTTAGAAAACACAATTAGAAAAAATTCAGTACAGGTTAGTAACTCTAAAATATCTGTCTTTCACTCTCTCAGTCACACGCAATACATCTCACACGCACAAACACAAAATAGCTTCATCAATATTCATAAATATCACCTGCTAAGCTAAGAGCAGGAGTCATTCGACTCTTCGAGCAGCTTTTTCTTGGCCTAGGACCAAACCAGTGCCATTATATATTGTGGCGTTATTCTGTCCAAGTGCCATTCCACTTTCATCATTCAGGCTGCTTGCCGAGACTATACAGCAAATCCATATGTGCTGTCATAGTTGAGTGGGGGTTTGTAGTCACTGCCTGGCGAGGTGGATTGAGGGGGCACGTAGCTGCGGTCAGTGTAGGTGCTGCTGCGGCCTGCCGCCGCCCTGTTGGGCTGGCCGTTCCTTACGGAGGTGTAGATCCCCTGATGGGTGCGGTAGCCCATAATAGAGCGGAAGCTAGAGTGTCTGCTATTGGGGAGGCTTTCTGGTGCTGCAGCGTCCTCTCTGTAAAGCATAGAGGATTGATCATTAATTCCATAGTTAAAGAGCCCATATCCTTCATTTTTAGCTTGTTTTTCACTTATGATGTGGTTTTATGCACCAAAAACAATCATATTTCAGGGTTATGCATGTTGAAACCTGGCATATGTAAATGACCTCTGTTCTGATTGCCCTGTACTGTGCCTCCTTAACTGAGTTTCCACATATTGACTGTATTAACTGGGTAGTGAACAATATGCTTTAACGCTTTAACAGTGTTTATGTGCTCATATTAAAAAAAAAAGAGATACATTTGTTTTTCCAAATCAGGCCTCGTAACTGTTTGTTTAAACAACGTGTGGTTCTTTGTGGAGTCATAATAAAACAATAAAAAAAACTCAAAGCACAATAAAAAAGGCCTATTTTTATAACACTTCCTGGTCACCCACCCAGGAAGCTTTACAAAACATGTTTTGCTGATTTTCTAACACATAAGTTTACATAATCCTCTACAGGAAGCAAACTCAAAATGCCCTTATCCTAGAAAACCAAATGATTGTGCATCGGTCCCCACTGAATAACCCCGATGCCTGGGATCCTTTAAACATTTGTATTTGACTTGGTTGCCCAGTTCAATGGCTTTTCACATGAAAGGGCCAAATAGATAAGGAGTGAAATCAAATGCTGGTGGGCAGTTCTGTAAGTAACCATTCATGCACGAAATCAAAGGCCATTGCTGTTTCATTACAATTGCTATTAAATATAACATTTAATGTTATGCATATCCAGAAGAATTAATGAGTTAATAGTCTTGTGTCGCCAGGTTGCGTCAAAGACTTTTGCTCATTCTTTGACAGAAGGACATTCAGGTTCACTTACGCAGGTATGTATCTAATAAATCAAATCTAGTCAAGGATGAACTGTGCGCTCCGGGACCGTAGGCAATAAACAAATGCACTCAAATGCACTCAGTTCTCCCCACTAGGGAAAAGAAGTATGTCTCTAACACTACCCATTCATTTCCTTCTGGCAAATCAAATAAGAGTTGTGAGGAGGAGGGATTTACTGCATTCTCTCCTGATGGACATTCAGTAAATAAGCCTGAAGTGTTTGTGTAGTACATAAATTCTATTCATGCCTCACAGGTTCTTTTGTCATTCTTTTGCTTTGACGGAGTTTAAGGTAATGCCATAGACATTGTGAGCAAAAACAACCCAAAACCCTGAAGGCTCTCTTTGCTTCTTCATCACAGCTTCTATGATAAACACAGGCTTGAGACAGGGCCGCAGTTACAGGAAAAAATGTAAGGCGTGCTTGAATGGATGAGCCAGTTTGGCAGACATGAATTGCCCAATAGCTTCAAAGTGCCAGTGGCACTAAAATACATGCTGTTTACTTTGAACGCTGTGTCTTGCATTTATTGCGGAAATGATCCAGATTTCACTGCAAAGCTTGCCAAAACCGCATATGAAGGTATGAATGTCCAGGAGATCACCAGTGAAAGGTCAGTGTGATAGATATTGGCGGGGCATGACTATGTCCAAGCTGTTGAGTCAAAGCCCCACTCCCACACAACAGAATAATATTCTGAGGGCTAACCGCCCCCTGTACAATTAATGTATATAAAGACATTAAAAAAACTCACTTGATCTCATTGGCAGTTTCCTTTTCATAGCGGCGCTTTCGACAGCAACAAATGAGAAGACAGATCAGCAGCAGCAGGAGGAACAACAGGAGCAGTGCACCAATCACAGCCCCCGCAATTACTCCTGCTTTATTGACAGCTGGGATGAAAAGAATACATGTTAAATGTACGTAGCAGCATATTGTCTTAGCAGGAATATAGCAGGAATCTCGCAAAAGCGTTTCGGATTAGTCTCAACTGGCAACCTATGCGACACAATACAAACACATACACCCAAACAAATGAGAACATATTCACACACCCAAACTCCGAGCTATTACCGCCCCACCCAGACTCCTTGCACTTACGGTTGTATGCTCTCAGAGTGTATCTGCACTGCTCCTTGCTGACTTCATTGCTGACCTCACACACGTAGCTTCCTGTGTAGCTCTGTGAATGGTTACTGATCAACAGCTCTCCGGTCTGAGGGTCTTCAAACAGAAAAATTGTTTAGATATTGATATAAAGAAAACTGAAAATATGTTTCCCTCCCATTTTGTCTACAAAAAATCGACAAAATATTCTTGTAAGCCATAAGAAAGTAGCTGTAAACTCTTGTGAAAGAACAGGTTTTTTTTTTTTGTTGCTGCAGTGACATTTTTCAGACTGCAAAACCTACTCTTATGCTACTGAAAGATTTAAATGGCTACACTTGACAATATGATGACAGATGATCAGAGGGTGTGAAATTATTAATGTATCTTGCGGTGGTGCCTTAGCATATGTCCCACTGAAATCAGTTTGAGGTAGAAAACATTGTGCAAGGCGAAAGGTAGGGAAGGTAAGAAATACTACAAAATGGCTTATGAACATTAACCCAGTACTACTACTCCTAAAGCCTGGTTGCTATGAGTGATCAGTTGCTATTTAAACCGAACACAAACATGGGTTGTAAAGTTTCTGTATGATCCAGCATTGTTGGCCTTACAGTCTCAAAAGAATGTTCCTAAATTGTTCTTGGTTTGGCCATGCAGTCTCATTTGATGGCTCCATCAAAAGGTTCTTTAGGGAACCAAATAAAGTTCTTCCATTGCATTGCTTCAATGGACTCCACTGGGCACCTTTATTTTTAAGAGTGCATGGTTTTCTATATTTCTTTACATGCATGGCTTACTCTGGGTTGCTGTTGGTGGCATATTCCCACTCTCTCTGGTCCACTTGTAGGCCAGAGGGATCGAACCCTGAGAGGATTTGCAGCGCAGTGAGACACTGCTTCCTATCACCTCACCGCCCTCCACCCAGCATTTGGGCACAGAGGGAGGCACTGAAATACAGAGAAACAGTTTGGGAAAAATTGAGCGAATAGCCTTCCACACTGGGGTGTTCAATTCTGAGGGTGCAGTGGGGTTCAAAAGTTTAGGACCACTAGTAAAATATACCAAAATATTTGGTATATCCCATTTTTGCTTTCACCGCAAATTTGTGCAGAAGACTCTGATGAGTAGTTGATCCACCTGAGACTTCTGCGCTTCAGCTTCAGTGGAAAGGATAAGGTCTCACAAATTGATGTATATTTGAATAATGATCTAAAAATCTGATTTCCTGATTAGTGATCTAAAAATCTGATCAGATGATCGTGAATATTTCTTTCATTTTACTTTTACTAAAATTTCAGTTCAAAAGAAACAGAATTAAAATGTGATCCGCGTCTCTTGGATCCCACTGTATATTTGGAATTCCCAGCCTTATAAACATTCCCATCCTTCCTAGATCAATAATTCAGCTTTAAACAAGTTACTGCCAGAAAATCAAGCAAGTAACTCAGAGAAATAAGTTATAAATTCTGGTTTAACACAGTTTGGTAGTTTGTCATTTAGCCCAAGACTGTCAGTAGCTGTTGCCTAGTGGTTTTGACTTCTGCAGCGTTGACACAAATTTAATTCCCTGCACCATCGCTTTCCCTACAGCCGTTGGTGCTCAAAGTCTCTAATTGCCCACTTTAGCAGGTATGGTTTATCTGGAAGATCCCCAAACAGTGGCCATGCTTTAAAGCCTACACAAACAGAAGTTAGTCAATAAGAAATTATTTCATGATCTGGGACAGATGGGTGTGGTTGTGTTTGGCTGGGAGGATAAAATATTTGGAAGGTATCCCAGGCAGAATGTGTCGTCATACAACAAGCAAGTCATGAGAGGGAGGACAGTGAATTATGAAAGAGGGGAGAGGTGGAACCGGTAAAACAGAAACTGGTTATAGAGTGTGTCAGACTAAACAGAAATGAGACGTATGTCTCAATACTTACCGAGCACCATTAAGGTGACCTTCCGAGAGTCAATACCAGGTGGTTTCTTCACCTTACACTGGTAGGTTGAGGTGTCAGACACACGCAGATCAGTTATAGAGATGGTAGCGTCTCCTCTGCTGGGGTCAGCCACAAACTTCAGCCGCCTCATCAGCTCCGGGCTGCCCAGCTGATACTGCTGTCCACCAGAATAAGATAAGATCTGACCGACAGACAGGGACAGAGATTCTGCTCAGAGATAAGGGGCCATGACAAAAAGCAACAAGCATTATCTGAAAAACAGGTTTATCCAGCCAGTATGGATAACAGGGTCCCTAAACATCCTCTTTGTTGAGAATATTCTAAATGCTCCAGCAAATACTTGGAAAGCCTTCAAGTTCTTGGAGTTTTTACCCAGTTACCAGGGTGTCATATTACAAGTTTTCCTGGGTACTTAAAACAAAAACATATTTGGGACTTTGGGATTAGTGGAGGACTTAAGAAATCCTCTGAAGAACACATTAATCCCATTTAATCAATTTAAAAAATGCTTTTAAACCTTATAGACTTGTATGATAGCATTGATTAAATATTATAGTAGTATGACTGCTGTTGTGTTTTTCAGACTTCACATCAGGACTATTGCTAGGCTTTGTTTCTTGCTTCAGGGTATGGTAATATGCAACACAGAATGTTTTAACAATTCAACACACAGAATCCATTGGCAGTGTTTGTGCATACTGAAATGTGTTGTTTTGCAGGATGTTTTTCTTTCTAAATATGAGACAATTCTTCATTTACACAGAGGTCAATACTTAATAACAATACAACTGTTTTAGTTTACAACTGCTTTAGTTGGGAGTAGTGAGTAGTATTTGTTTATTTGATGTTTGGTAATCACACCTTTAGAGAGATGTAGTGGGTTCAGATTGTTTATTTGATGTTTGTTAATTGCACCTTTAGAGTGCAGTATTGAGTAATGTTTGTTTATTTGATTGTTGGTAATACCACCTTTAGAGGGCAGTAGTAAGTAACGTTTGTTTATTTGAGCAGGACCTGTTTGTGTTGTCAGTTGATGATCTACTAAGTATCATTACCTAGAAGGCAAGAATGCTGATCAGGCAATAAAACCCATTTTAATTGGGTTTGTTATCACCCTCTGGATATTTATCAGCACGTCAAACATGGACATAGATATTTATTAGCAGTCATTTTTGTTTTTCTTTTGAATGTTTATAAGAGAGCATGCCAGGACAACATATATTATATTCCCAAAGCTGCTACTGATATTTTTCTAGCGTCTGCATGTAGGCTAAAACGTTATCTAATACATGTTACTATAACAACTCCGGGACAGATCAAACAAGTACAATGTTAAGGCTGGGCTGTGCGTCAGGTATGTGTAGGTGTGGCTTTGAGATATGACTCTACCAGACTTGACAACCCATACCTGAGGCAATGCATCAGTACATTCCACAAAATCATGTTCTAAGAGTGGCTCATTGTTTCTCACCAGCTTGTCTTTCTGTGTCATATCTTGACTGACACTGGACCACTCCACATCCAGCGGCCCAGTGTCAGACGGGCTTTCGCTGTATGTACACCCTAGTGTCACGGAGTCTCCCTGAGATTTTTGGATTTTCTGGGGTCCTGTGGAGGTCACTTGCATGGCCACTGAAGAGAGAGTCATAGCATTAAATAATTTACATCACATTAATCTCAAGCAAACCCTGAAATGCCATTCAAACTCAATAGGAAATAATCCGGCTTCACTGGTTGTTAACATTCTCAATAAAAATGTATTAAAAGTACACTCGTCTGTTAAAAGTGACAAAGAGGGGTGAAAGAGTTCTGTCAAGGCCACAGCTAAATGTGTGGTAAACAGAAACTGAATTACACTCTGCTTGTAATCGACTGAACAGTCCTTGATGAAGTACTTTAGTCAGCAAATGAAGACACACTCTGTACACAGAGGATAAACAAGCTGCACTACTGTTGTATTAGTGAGTCTAGTTGCATTCCTGTCAGTTAATACATACATACACACCCCAACGAACCATTTCCAAACACCTCTCTGTGACAAAAAGCGTTCCATGGTTAACGAAATAACTCAGACCATGAACATTATTAATTCAATGCGAATATATTTTGATTCTTACAACCATAAACATATATAATGTGCACATAATATGAGCTAAAGTCATTTGATTAAACGGAGTCTATACTGTACATTCAGAGTGGGACTACATTCGTGTGGGTGGTCACTGCAGCTTATTAACATGCAGACCTAATTTATGCATAACACGATCACACTCAGGATTTGAAAGTAACTTCGACTGTTGACACGGCCCACGGTCCAGAGTCGAGAATGTGGATCGCAGAGGCTCTGAGAGAGAAAAAGAAAAGATTACTCACTTGCATGGTTGAGATAGGTTGCTACAGCATACAGCACAACCAAGGAAACTCCACAGCCAGTACAGGGATTCAACATGGTGAATATCAGTGTTGGGGACCAGCCTGCATGAAGGGCAAGAATAGTATTACTTCTGATGCAGATTTGAGCTGTACATGAAAGAAAAGGCCTGCTAATATGTTCCTGTATTACTGAACGACTACTCCAGCAAATCAATATACACCTGCCACATCTGTCTGAATACTGCAGTTGACAGGGTTGAAAGATGATGGAGGATTTGTTTTAAAGAACAGTTAATGTACTCTAAAAAGAATGTACAAAACGAATGCACGGAACATATGACATATGAGGTGGCACATGTCAGACAAGTTCTCGTTCTTTTTCAGAGGGCCATCTTCCAGCAAGTTTTGGTGATTTCCCTGCCCAGAAACACCTGGTTCACCTCGCCAGTTAATTTTCAGGTTTAGTGTGTTTAAAAAGGAGAACCATCAAACTGTGCTGGACACCGGCCCTCCAGGACCGGAGTTTGACACCCCTGTTCTTATTAATACTGTTAAATAATTTGAGACAAAATGTTAATGACCAAAGACCAGATTCCTAAATCACAGCTGGAGAACTGCAGTCCTGCAGCAAATTACTACATTACCAATGTTATCTTAAAATAACTGTTTCGTAGTATGTGAGAAATAATACTAATAAAAAATAATAATAAAATAAAAAAAAAAGAAATAATAATAATAATAATAATTTTAAAGTACATCCACAAACAGATAGTATTCATACAAATAGTATTCTTAAGTATTCATCATCTACAGAGAACACACTTGTGCACATTTTAATATAAAATGTGCTATTAAACATTACATATAGAAAATATGTAATGTTTAATGGCATTTCATATTTGCATTAAAAAATGGCATTCCCTGTAGAGGATATGTACTTTGTTTTACTTCAAACATCATTAAAAGTATAAATTGACAGGGGGTATTTAAAGTTTTACGCTGTATGTATAGAAACTGTAATGTATAGAAACAACTGCATATAATTGTAAGGCTCCTTAAATATGCACCACTATGTTAAGATTAGTTACACTTTTAAAAGTTTCATTGCACTCACATCTCATTTTAAAAAATTGGTACTTTAGGGAACGAAAATTGGTTGTTTATGTCTTTGCTCAAAGAACCCTTAAGGATGCCTTTTCACTTAAGAGTATACGATAAGATTCCACTTCCAAGGCTGCGAAGCTCGCCAAAAGAAAGACTCTTATTATCAGTCTGTAAAAGATATGCTTGAAGTTTGCTGGAGTGAATTTTCTGGTGAAATGAGACCAAAACACAGCAATCTGCTCCCAAACCCCACAGGGTAGTTTAGCATAAGGGCTTTCAAGACGTTTTAGAGCAAAATCTGGATGCCTCTGTAAGAAGGTCAAAACTGCATCTTCCAGACAGCAGCCAATGATGCAGAACTTCTTAATCCGAAAGTACAGCTTACTGACCATAGAGATGAAATATTGTTCTATTTCAGGATAACATCTACACAATTACTGATGTTATACTAATGTCCTGTCACAGGAACACATTCAGAAGTGCCGTGACTGAGTGAAGCCATAGTAAGATAAGATCCAAGAATCTAGAAAATGACTATAAACACAGAGATATCAGTAAACAAATATGATGTTGGATGGGCCATGTGTGGTGCTGTGGTTCTTAGATGCTCAACAGTTACCAACCCACCCTGAGGCCATATACCAGGTGCATATATGTTTTCACATCTCCATGCAGCAACCAAGGCATATAGACATTAAAATCAGTGCACTGGCTGTGTGATACTGAATACTTGACATTACGCAATAACATCAGTTTCATCAAGATGTTTTCACAATTCAATTTCTTTCTGAAAGACCTTCTGACAGAGAGAGAGAATAAGAAAGAGACATGGAGGAGAGAGTGAGTAAGAGAGAAAAAAAAATAGAGAGAACTGAGAAAATAAGAGAGAGAGAAGAGAGAGAGAGAGAGAGAGAGAATGAGAGACATGGGGAGAGAGAAAATGAGAGAGGTGGGAGAGAGAGTGAATGAAAGAGAGAAGTGATAGAGAATGAGAGAGAGAAGATATATATATATATATATATATATATATATAGAGAGAGAGAGAGAGTGAGAGAGATGAGAGAGAGAAAATGAGAGAGATGGGAGAAAGAGAGAGAGAGAGAGAATGAAAGAGCGAGCGAGAGATAGGTGAGAGATTGAGAGCACTTGACAGGCTGAGTGAAACTCCTTCTTATCAGAACCTCTATCAGACCCCTGTATACCTGCGTGCTGCTGAATAAAAATACAGCCACAGAAACTGCATGAAATGCTTCCCCATCTGGCCACGCTTCAGGATAAACAAGAATAGTCCCGTCGTCCCACTGGACGTATTTAAAGTGCAGCCACACAAATAGTGAGGAAAACGTGGACAGGTTGAAGACAAAGTGGATTCCATGAGTATCAGCCTGTGAAAGTACAAAGTCCAAAACTAGCTGCTGACAACACCGCTAGCTCTCCACTCCTGTTTTTCAGTTTATAACCTTAAAATGCATCATTCCAGTACTATACTACTATAAATCATTCAGTAACTAATATAAATTGAATATACATGAAAGTCTTGAAAGTGTAGAGAGTTAGGAATGGAGGTGTGGGTCCACAGGTCTCTTGTAGTGTGGTGACCGCAGTCATCACTGAAGCAATATAAATGAAATGTTTACCTCTTAATGCGGAGGTCAGAACACTGGTAATCCGAAAATACCCCTAAAAAAGCAGCAGAGCAGTGTGATCACTGGTTTTCTCTCTCTCTACCGCTTTCTTACCTGAAACAAAAGGCAGGGTGTTTCCTCTCAGGCTCCACCCTCCCTCTCCCTCTCTCTGCATTCCATCAGTCAGGTCACAGTAAGTGGGTGGTTAATGAAACTCACCTTATCAGATAAAAACAAAGGGAAGTGCAACAAACATTGTGGTTCCTTTTTAATTCCTCTGTCACTTTTACTGCTTTAAACTACTGTTTATGTGGATAAACACAGGGAGAAATTAAGCCAGTATTGAGTTTTTCATTGATTTGCAAGTAAATGTTATAATACATGATCTTTGTACTGTGTGTGTACTACAGTGGAACTGATTGGCATCTGACAAATACTGTATTTACATGGTAAACGCAAATCGTTCCCAAAACCTTTGATGTGACGTCAAAACCAGTCGTGCCGACCATCGATTTGAATTTGGAGGACAAACAATAGAGACCAAAACAAGTGTTTGACTGTGTTCGTTTTAGCTGCAGAAGCTACTCAGATAGAGCCTGTTTACACCTCGCATTGTTTAGTGGCAGGAATGTACAGTTGCATGTAATTTACACCTCTGGTCCGTTTACATGTTATGTAGATTTTAGTGAACATAACTTACACATTTTAATATATTAGATAATAATAATAATAATAATAATAATAATAATAATAATAATAATAATAATAATACACACACACACACACACACAAACACACACATATATATATATATATATAAATTATTAAATATATATAATTTAGATGTTTAATGTAATAAATAGTTTATTATGTTAAAGTGAACATAAGTAAATAACAAAACATAAAGCCTAAAATATGATAGGCCACATTTTAAGTTAAATTAACTGATTATGTTACATTGATCAAATAAATAGTAAATATGCATTGTAGTGTGGAAAAGTGTATTCTCTGCAAAGGATGTGTCCTAATTTTCACCTAAAAAGAGCATCCAAATTCAAGCAAGGGGACCAAAACTTCTGCACACTAAAGTATCTGCATAGGTGATGACCAGATTCCATTTGCAGGTCACTAAAATGTGTCCCCAGAGTGACTAAATGGGTACTTTTACACATCAACCCATTCACTGTTTCTGTTTTACTGAGGTTTACTTTTCTTCTGTTACCACACAAATAAATGAGCTTGGCTCAGACACATTATCAGTCCAGAGTGCCAGCAGCCACGTAATTTGGGTAAAACTCCAGCCTTGCGTATCTTCCAACCTGCATTTCCTTGTTGATCCTCTCACCTGCTAGTCAGCTTACATAACTGTCTGTGGATGTAGAAAACTCTTCTATTCACGCTAGTGCTGAATGTGGCCGAGATCCGTCTCTGACTACCTGTGGTTTGAGGAATCTGATCGTGATCCAGTCACAGTGTGTCCTGAGTGTGTTTAAGCTTCACTTTTCATGTTGTTCAAAGAAATCTGAAGATGATCCGATGCCCGAAAATGCATGTTAAAGTGTGGTGGTGGCCTAGTGGGTAGGACACTTGCCTCCGGACCAAGAGGTCATGGGTTCGAATCCTACTTTCAGCACCACCACTGGGTTCCTGAGCAAGACCCTTAACCCCCAGTTGCTCCAGGGCGATTGTCCCCTGTAGCTAGGGAAAGGAATGGAAGTCGCTTTGGACAAAAGCGTCTGCTAAATGCTGTAAATGAATTTCCACGATGTTGTAAATATTCTGGTCAATTTAGTAACTTTTTGTACTAATGTTTACTAGGTCTTCCAGTATAAATCCAAAGAATATTGTGAATTTCTTATGTTCAATTCAAATAATACTGAGTTAGGGAATGGAAGTCACTTTGGATAACAGCCTCTTGGCTTCTGCAGTTGAATTATTGATACTGAGCATTGTTTCTGAATAAATGTTACACTCTTCTACATGGCAGGAGTAAAAGGTCAAATATTCACTTCATAAACTTCAAGAAGTTTTCAACAGGCTGCTTTCAATGAGTCCCAGACACCGACATTTTTTATGCATAATGTGGGCAGGGAGATAAGGATTTTCTGACAATTACAACAGCTGTAAAATGTGTGTGTGTGCATGTGTTTGTGTGCTTGCATGTGTTTGTGTGTGTGTGTGTGTATGTGCTCGTGTGCATATCTGTATGTAAGTGAGTAGAGCAAGGTAAAACACACTTAATTTAAAGGATTGTTTATAAGCTTTTAAAGGGCCCACACAATGTAAAACCAACATTTTATTGCTTTTTATTTAATTAAAGTGTTTAATGTAGTACATAAATGCTGTTCAATTTAATAACGGACTATTTACTTCCCAGGCCACACAGTCCATACAATCTATTTATGGAAACTGAGCACCATTTATGGAAATTATAACCCCTCCCACTCAGCCCATGGCAGTTTAGCTCCATTAACAATAAAGTTAAAAGAAGTATTTCCGCCTAGACTGAAAGAGCTAAAATAAAATACAGTGCAACCATGACTTACATATTGGCCTTAAATGCACAGCAGAAATTTTTTTTAATTCGGACGCATATAAAGAGGGAAATAGTTGTGTAAACCTGAAGTATGACTGTTTTGGAACATGAAACCATATAAAATCATAAGTGAAAAAACCTCAAAGGAAAAACAATTAAATATAAGAAAAACGTGGAATATGGTCCCTTGTGTGGAAGCTTGTATGTGTTCAGAAGATGTGCAGAGTGAAAGGACTTTTTGGACGAAGACACATTTGGGAGGATCAAGAGGATCAAAAAAGAAGACATAGTGAAAGAAGGTCAGCAGGCAAAAATGTGTTATGCTGTGATTTATTACTCAGGAACAGCTCAGTGAAATGTGTCATTAACAATAAAACACAGGAAGATACAAGACTATGCACTAAAATATAATATGTTTAAAATATTCAGAGGGCATTTCAGTCATAGAAGACCTGGTTTACATGGTTTTGGCCCAGCAGGAGCTGCAGCGTAAATAGAGTGTAAGGTTTGCTGGAGTGAAGCTGGATACAGGTGAGAAGGTTTTAATCACAGTCTCAGAAAACACAATCTAAAAAATGTAATCAAAAACCAGGCAACAAAACAAACGGGGGCTGACAAAGAGCATCAAAGATAGAACTAGGATCATACTGGGGGAAAATAACAATGCGCAAGAGAACAAGGCCTAGAAACTTGAAACAAACAATAGAGACTTCGCTACAGCAAAGAGTTTAAATAGAGAGTCCTAATGAGCTTCAGCTGTGCTGGGTGTGCCCATGGGCATGCAGCTCTCAGAATTCAGGCCAATCAGATTTACATCTGACTGAGGGAGGCGTGGCAGGGGGCCTGACAGGGCAGATAAAGACCTCAAGGTGTTTATGAACAACTCAGTCTATTTAAACTGTTTGGGTTGTAAAAGATGGAAATAAAGAGTTTGTAAAACCTTTTATTTAATTATATTTTATAACAAATTTCACTGAAGCCTTGCCCACGTAGTGTCAGCATCTTTCTGTGATTTGATCAGTGGGACCTTTTCACACCTGACATTTCCGTCCATCTCCAGGAAACATGTGATTATAATTTTGTGACTGGAGGAAGGGTGTCATGTCCATTTATCGCGCCAGGCTCTAACTGGATTTGTTGTTTGACGAAAATGTCCCATCAGTCCTCCCTGAGTCCGGTTCATCTAAATGTCAAGAGCCGTTACAGCAGTTTAGATCATATGGATTGCAAATGAGACTCATAAACAACCATCTCTGCTGTGATTACACATTTGATTAAGATGGTCCTTTGTTGCTGCAGAGAAACCATCTAGAAGCTTTAGCATTCAAACCAGAGACGTTATGAAGGTGGTTTGAGTGATTGGATCACACCTGTTGACACCTGTTCTCTGCACTGTTTATTTAACACTGGAGCACCCAGGATGCACATTAATGACAAGAGTACATGAGGCATGAATTGAAATATCATAAGATCATAAGATCATAGATGTGAGCACTGTAGCACTCTAGTAGATTCAGCATGATCTGATACCAGTAAACTGCTGGTACCAGTTGGTTTGTGGTTTTATGCTGTCGTTTAGTTTTGATCAAAGAGAGGGAGTGGGTAGTTTCCTTTACAATGTGGCTGGAAGAGTGCTTTTGAGTTGAATGAATTGTTAAATGAAGCAATGAGTCAGAATATTATAGGTTAATGTAAAAAAAAACTGGCCCATTCTCTCAAGTTAATGCACTCACACTATTTCACCATTTAATGAACATAGCTCTGCATGAAAATGAAACAGCATTATTCAGTTATAATTCATCCTTTTTGTACGTGAGTGTGTGTGCGTCAGGAAAACAGTACAACACAGAGCAACACAGCAAAGCACTGTACAACAAAATAGCAGAATATAGGACAGCATAACACAGCACATCATAACTATACACAACAATAGACAACACATCACAGTATAACAAAGTAACACAATACATATAGTTACTGATCAAACTTTATTATTACTCATACAGATATAATTATATATCAGTATAAAAAAAATACACACACACACACACATATATATATATGTGTGTAGTGTGATGTTATGTCTGCTATACCCATCGCTGTCTCCTGTCAACCTCCTTTTTGGCAGGAACTATCTCTCTGTCATCACTTCATTCATTTTTCTTTTGTTTTTTGTTTTTGGTCCAAATGAATAAATAATCAGTGATCAGTTATTTCAGTTTGTTTACAGTGGCAGCAGTGTTCATGCCAACCCAGTGAAGATCATTCAAATATCAGGCAGTGAGGCATGCCAGCTGATGATGGGCTGATGTGCAAACATGCAAACACACACAAACATGATGTGAACACGCAAATACACACACACACACACACACACACACACACACACACACACACACACACACACACACAGACACACACTCACACTCACTCGCCAACTCTAATTTAGACTGCATAAAGATCTGTGCATCATCTCACAAAAAAGATATATGAAATTTCCAACACATACTGAATCATGACACTACACAAAATACACTAGGTAATTCTAGGTAAGTTTTATTACATTGTATTTTTTGTCATTTTATAAGTGCAATATTCTACAAAGCTGTACATTAAAACTTTTTAACTATTAACTTTTTTTTAACATTAACAAAAAAAATTATTTTGCTTCAAAAGACAGCAGGTGGTCTAATGTTAAATTATGCTACAGGCACTGATGTTAACCTTCAGGCTGTTGTCAGTCCTTAGTCATGAAAAACAGATGTTATTGAGGTAAGAAATTACAGTTTGTGTCTTTTTGAAATGTTTTTCACCATTATTTGCTCTTGTGCCTTTTTTTCTCTTTGTGCTTTTGATACACCCACCAATCAGGAAGCATCTTTCAAATACGTCTGGCCATTTAACAGTCCTGAAAGTGATTGACATAAGATGAGTGTGGGTGAATTAACTGTAAAAATCATCATAAACCAGCTAAAGCCCTTTTAATCTCATGCATTAAACTGCCACAGTGTGGAGACTGAGTAATATTTCTCTGCCATCCAGTGTAGGGATGCGTTCCAGTGGTGAAATTTTCATACAGTTTCAGTTTGAGTGAAAATTAATTTCCCTGCAACTTGACAGGATCGTGCTGCAGTTAAAAAAATATAAACGCAAGCACAAATGGTGACATTTTGTCATTTTTAACATGCATATCAATCTGTTTATTTAGCCTGCTCTTTCAACTTTGTATCTTTTTTGCAGGTCTTTTCTGAACAGGCTAATAATGCTAAGTATTTGAATTAATAAGGGACCTACCATAACCACCCAATCATAATTTTGGCCTGACCTGAGGTCAGTTTTAGAAGCTTTGGTTTATGCCCCTCTCTGCTGCTGAAACAGCCAAAAAACATCCTTCACTGGTCGCCCTAATAAAGAAACAACCACAAGCGGTAATTTAAATAGACGTTATGTTAATATGGCATCTAGTTGACTTGGTTAATGTAACTGATTTTCCAGCCCTTCAACATATAAAGTTAGACAGTTGGTGGGGTGGGGTTTGGACGTTGCCCCAGCAGTCAGAAGGTCGTAGGTTCAAATACCAGGACTGCCAGGGGCACCTTTGAGGTACCCTTGTGCAAGATACCGTCCCCACACTTGGTTTGTGGTGGCTATTGGCCTAGTGGTTTGGCTGTTGCCCCTGCACTCAGAAGGTTGGGGGTTCAAATCCCAGGACTGCTAGTGGCACCACTGAGGTACCCTTGACAAGGTTAAATGGGTTAAATGCAGAGAAAGAATTTCACATTGTTCACACTGTTTGCTATGCTGTGGTGTGTTGATGTGAGGAGCCACTTTATATCTGCCTATATTACACATTTGCCATCATAATCAAAGTAGAAAATCAGTGCATTCACAAACAACTTTATGTACAAAAATACTCACTGCCATCTTATTGCACATTTTATAGTAGCTGTGCTTATATAAACTCTCCTGTTCTCTTCATGTAATTGTGTACTGGACTCCACATGAGTCAGTGCTGGAACCTCCACTGTGTGATAATTGTCCTACCTGACCAAAGAGAGGAATGACAGCCAAACAGGAGGGAATTTGAGTTGCGGCCAGGATCCCATGATGACTCCATATATCTTAGTTTATTACCAAAAGGGGTTTGCTAATGACACCAGAGGGGATGGCGAACCAACCATGCTGACAGATGCCAAAATTACAAGTAAACAGCAAGAAGAGAGTGAAAGAAAACAAATGACCTGGCCGAGTGATCAGGGAGGCAGCATACGGCCAAAGAGCTGCCAGTAAACACAGCGGCAAGTGCTGGTGTAATACAAGGCAGGAAAAGAGGGATTAAAGACAGCTTGATGATGAGGATTTAGCTCCTGCTGGAGGACCAAAGCCACAGTAAATGATTGCTGAGGGAGAGAAGACCCTCCTAGCTACAACCCTTATGCTGTACACTATACGTTACCTTTGGAATAAGGTGGTATGTTATAAAGAACATGATTCCTTATACCTACTGTACTAGCGCATTTCCATAATGCCAACATTATCAATCATGTATTGAAATGTACTGCAATTTCCTTTGTTTTTGTGCCACAATCTGATATGACTCAGAAATGATGGAAGGTAAACATGCCTGCTATGCTATGCTCACAATTTATCATCCCCCATGACTCTGTCCAGACACACTTTAACCTGCATGGGCTCTACAGGTCTAATCTAATTTATAAAGTCTATATAACACAAAACAACACAACAGAGTTCTCTCCCACCTGATGGATGAGTAGAAAAAGGTAGTGACATGACCAGTAATCAGCAGAACTGATGACTAACATACAACGAATGACTCACATACCTCAAAATCGATGACACAGGTCCATAAAACTCAAAACATTTCCTTGTAGTTCATCTGAACTAACATTAACTTGAAAGCAGAGCTTAACCAAACAACTAATCATCTGTATTCACCTTGACTAACATTGCTAGGTAAGTCACTGCGGTTGAGTTTATTCAGAAAAAAACTATTTGTATCATTAAAGGAAGCCACGTGTAGTCATAAATAGCAACTGGCCAAATACATCCAATAGCTAATCAGTGTCTGACATTTTGAATAAATGCAGTCAATCAGCAATCACAGATATGAATAACACATTTAAAAACATCATCAACGATGTATGTGGGTGAGTGAGTGGAAGGTAAATAAAAAGTCTAATAAAAAAGGCCAATCAGAGGCCCTCAATTACTCAGGGTCCAGCCCATGCATTAAATTGCCTATGATTCGGTCCATTCATTTAGGATCACCTGGACTAGATATTATTTGGGAAATACTGATAGTGTAGTGGTTTTATAGTGACTGTATGATGCTGGCAGGAGTGTGTAAGACATTTAGTTTCTCTAATGACTGGGGTTGCTACAATTGTCACTAGGGACTTCTTGTATCATCCTTTATTTTGATTTATATGTCTGGACACAAAATGTCCTGGAATCTAAGCATGTTTGTATGATTGCATGACTAATGCAATTTAAAGGGCTTCTTTTCATCCAGTCAAACCATTTGTATAAAAAGAATGGCAGTTCAAACAATTGTTTTTAAAGAGGTGCACTGCTGGAGGTCTATTTAGGCACTAGGCAGCACTGCAGTGCTGCAACTAAGAAGATTAGGCTCTGTAGCTGCACTAATATCTGCTTGGTGGCTAAGAATAGTCCAACAAGTTGAAATATCTCTAATAGTAGAGGGGACTGATAAGTGCAATGTGCAATGAGCGTGAGTGTGAGCAGGGGTGGTTTGTTCCAACCAAAGGGGAAATGGAGGGAATATTTCTATCAAAACCTACCATTATGTTATGCTAGATATGACTGTTCTAGACAGTTTGTCCCACCTATGAATATCATAGTCCATTTATTGTTAGTTGTGTTCTGTGGAGATTAAATTGTGGCTGAAATTTGCACAGATGATAGACTTTCAAGTTTAAGGCAATTTTTAAAACTGCAGGCACTGCATTGTGGATGGGTTCTGAGTGGGTTCGCACTAACATACTTTTGTCATACATAACATGACAATGTTTAGTTAGCTAGTATCTGTTTATTTGCCCACAGAACAGGACAGCTTAGCCACCACTGCAACCTCCCGAGAGATTTGTCGAGAACTGCCACTGAGTGTAGAAACAAGGTGTACCAACTAAAACTGGCAAGTGTATGTTCCTGTGTCATACACACTTGCTGAGCTAACACAAACCAAACATTTTATCTGGTCTCTCAGATCATCAGTAGCTAGACCTGCATCTTCTGACGTGAAGTCCCAATGGCATCAGGACCTGTATTCAAGAGGCTTTTAAGGACGAAATGAGTGATAGACAGTGTAAGACAGGCATTGCAGAATTGTTAAACAAAAGCTTGAAAAATCAGACACCTTTTAAAGTAGACCCGTTCTCTCTGGAGAGAAGTCATTTGTCTCATTCAGCTTTGTGAAGGATGAGAGCGTTGCTTGCAGCCCCGGTGGACTCTTCAGTAGTGCACAGCCCTAATCCTCGCAGCGCTTACTGCCCAGTCCACATAGGGAGTGTGTCTGTTATCGTGTTTGTCCAGCACAGGTGCTGGTTTTATACAGCTGATTTATAAACCTCCAGCCCAGCTCAGGGGAATTGGGCTCACAGAATGTGCTCCTAACACGCTGCAGCTGTTTTGGATTAGTGTCATTTATGCCACACTGAACCCTGTTTAGCCCCTTAATGTTAATCACTATGACTCAGCTTATAGACTTTTTTTAGGTCCGAGTCTGAAGGTCAGCTTGGGTGCATGGATTATTCCATGAAAAAATGGGAAAAGGGGATGACATTTATCTATTGATTCTTTCTCATTATCTGCTTGTTAACATTTAGTACTCTCTGTTAATGGTTTGCTCCATTTGAAACGATGGTGTCTTGCCAGTCAGTGATCTTATTCATTTACTGAATGAGAATCAGAAAACTTTTTTGAACCCCCAGGAAACTGCTTATGTTATGACTGCACAGATGCACAGAGACACAGAGACAATAACAATATAAAATATAAAGTCTTAATAAATACAATAAAAATGCTGCAGAAAGAAACACTCAATATGAAATACGCCATGCTGTGTACTCTATGCTGGGTCCATATACTATTAACTTACAGTCAAGTCAATTATGAATAAAACAAATGGTGGTTAGGAGTATGTTATTGCACATAATAGAGATTAGCTGTATATAAATAATATTGACATAAGTAGTGATATTTCCCATGGTAAACTATTGCACATAATAATAATAACAAGACAATGTACATAATGCACCCAATTAAAAATCGCACGATATTGCACATGGTAGACTATTGCACATAGTAATAGGATATTGCACATAATGATAATGATTTAAAGCCAATAAGAATTGCAAAACGAAGTAGCATCAGGCAATTGGACATTATTGTGTGAATATGTGACAGAGGGAGGAGGTATAGAGTCTGCCATATAGCCCTCTCCCAGTCATTCTCTCATCATTCTTTGTCCAGCAGTCCCCACTCCATTTTCTGACTAGTATCTTCATTTGTTATTTGGTTGCTGAGATTGATGCCAATGACTTTATTGTTTGAAAGAGAGCAAGAAAAATATCATAAAGAACATGAGGGTGGTACTCAAAGGCTGCTAGGACAATGACAGCACGTCAGTGACCTAACACTGAGCTTTCTGTGTGCAAAGAGAAAATCAAATTCTCATCATAATGACGCTAACAATGTGGAATGATCGTCCTGTCCTCTTTTTCTGCTTCACAATACAAGCTAGAGCTCTACTACCATTCATAAACAATAACGCACATCCGCTAATGAATAATTATGAATAAAATGAAAACTATCTTACTAAAGAAAATGAATCTGTATAACCTTCAATCCCACAACACTGAGACATAATGGAGAGAAAAGAAAATTTGCAGTTTCCTACTTCTAATCATGTACCAGTTGCACTGATTGTGGTCTGCTAATTTTAGAAAACCTTTAGCCATCCGTCCAATAGATCAGTATAGTGTGAGAAGCAATCCAGACCTCTACTACAGAACATGGTAATAATGCAAAAGTATTTAACTGCTGACAAAAGATGTGAACTGGTCAACCATAACTTTAAAACCACTTGTTTTATATCATGTAGGTCCCCCTTGTGCCTTCTTATCTATTAAAACATAAGATCTCTGAAGGTATTCAATGGTATCTGGCACCAAGACAACAGCAGTATACCCTGTAAGTCTACAGGGTCCTCCATGGATGTTTCTTAAGATTTGTGAAATTTGGAGGCCAAGTCAACACCTTGAACTCTTTTTTCATGTTTTCAGGGCCATTCCTAAACATTCTTTGCACTGTGGCAGGGCACATTATTCTGCTGAAAGAGACATCTGTCATTAGGGAAAACCTACCATGAATTAGTGTACTTGGTCTGAAACAACGTTTAGGTAGTTGGTACATGTCAAAATAACATCCACACGAATGCCAGTACCCCAAGATTGTCCAGTAGAATGTTGCCCTTCGCATCACACTGGTTGCCTTCTTTCCATCGTGCATCCTGGTGCCATCTCTTCCTTAGGTAACCAGTGAACATGCATTCGGCCATCTACATCATGAAATAAAAATGTGATCAGACCAGGCAACCTTCTTCTATTGCTCAATGGTCCACATTGACATGGTTCTCATATGGCCATTCAAGACACCTTCGGCATTGGACAGGGGTCAGCCTGGGCGCTCTGACCGGTCTGTAGTTACGCAGCCCTATATATAGCCAGCGGACCCTTGGGCATTCATGATGCTGTTTCTGGTTCACTGGGTGTCCTTCCTTGGACCCCTTTTGATAGGTACTGACTACGGCCTACCAGGAATACCCCAGAAAACCTGCTGTTCCCAGTCATCTAGTAATCACAGTTTGGTGCTTTTCAAAGTCGTTCAGATCCTTATACTTGCCCATTTTCCTGCTTCCAACACTTCGAAAACTGACAGGTGCCTTGTAACAAGATAATGTTATTTACTGTCAGTTGTTTAAATGTTGTGTTTGATTGGTGTATATTACAATATAAACAACAGAGGAAATCAAGAAATGCTAGCTGTCTCATAAATGCATAGTGGAAAATCATGTCGGTGTATGTGATGTAAACCACTAGTGCATGTAGAATAGCAACTTAAAACATAGCAGATAGATCTAGGTCTACTGCGAGGAGAAAGAAGTATCAGGCACTTTTTGTTTTTTAACATACTTCCAGTGCATATATCCAAATGTGTATTCACATATTTGATGGATCTGTTTGGTAATGCTAACAAAAATGTATGTCTTCATGAGCATGAACAAAGACAGTGAAAAAACAAAACTGGTAGAAAAAGTATTCAGAACACCACAAATGAACATTAGGCCTTTGTCACAAAACTGTTATTGGCAATTACAGCTCATAGAGACCTTCATGGCAACAAATCATTCACTTTTTGCAGCATTCTTGCTCAAATTTGGCTTATTGCTCTGGATGAACCATCTTAAATTTCCCTATGGTATAAGAGTTTCTTGCATGCTCAAAATACTATATAAATTTTAAATAATGTACACTTTAATAAAGTGAGGCCATGCATGCATCTTCAACCTCACCAACACGTACTTGTTTTTAAATATACATGAGCAGATAATAAAAGAACCATGAGGTATTACAGTTTTTAGGATATTCTGATGAACAGTTTCTGATAAAGAGATCTGTGACACGGAGGTTCATTGTTAATCAAAACAGTATAATATTATTCAAGTAGAGGAACAGAATGAATACCCACTTTCTCTCTGTCTTTTTGTCAGGAAGGGAGAAGAACAGCAAGCAAACACATAGATCATAAGGAATAAATAATACATTAACCAAATAACCTCAACAAATGATACATTGTTCTCTGCTACAAACAAATGGGCGATTTGAGACAAATCAGCTTATAAAGGTTGCTCTGCAGTGTCTTCAGTACTGCTGTGGTGAGGAAGCGTGTGATACAGTGCCTCTCAAAACTGTTCAGCCCTAGATCTTATTTCCTGTTACAAAACACCAATTATTTGTGATTTGAATGAAAATAAACAACAACATCCTGCAGAGTTTATTTTATAGTAATATATTTTCACTTCAGCTTTGTCAATAATTCTGCTCATCATGTTTGGAACAGAAGATATCTGGCTGATCTTCATAGTCATTTCCTCAAACTCTCCCTTCACTCTGCTGATTCCAATCTCTTCTCCCTTTGTGAAAGAACCAAATGCTCTTCTGGGGTGATGGGGCCTTTGCTGTTGTTTCCCCCCCCCTCTGGAAGTCCCTTCCCAGTAACATTACAAACTTGTTATTTCTAATCGTAATTAAACACTGTCCTGACTTCAAATTAGCTTACAGTTTTTGTTCTGTTGTGTTGTACTTTGTGGTGTTATTGTGGCATTATATCAACTTGTTTGTTTTTTTCTCTTCATCATAATTCTGCATTTGATAAAGCAATATTGAGCATTTAGAAAAGTAAAATAAATGAACTATTACTGTTATTACTGTTACTATCACTGCTACTACTAACGATAATAATTATTATTACTTGCACATATAATCCCAAGTGCACCATACCCTTACTGAAGTATGGTGGTGGGAGTATCATGAAAGGGGGCTGCATTTCTACAAAAGATAACAGGGTGTTACCCAGGCTATTGCACAGCCTAGTCAATCTAAGGACTTGAATCCCACTGAAAAAAAATGGTCCAACAGAAGAACCCTTGCAATCTTTGGGAACTGAAGACAAAGGAATGGGAAAAATTTAACTACCAAGCTTCAAAAAGCTAATTACTTCTTGCAGTAGACATCTCAAACTGCAGTTGCCAACAATGGTTTTGCAATAAAGTACTAAGTTGATTTTATTCTTTGTCAGTATTTTTCCCTATAAGCTTAATTTTTAACGCATCTTTATTTATGCCTTGGAATATTCTTTGTTCATATATGTTTGTAAATAATGTACAAACATATATGTTTGTACATTTCTCCATAAAAACTGTTCTAACTACCAGTGTGCTGTTTTCATGCCTTGCTTTGTGTTACAGGCTGGTCTCAAACTTTGCTTCGGGCAGAATCACATTACAGCCAACATCTAATCTTAGAGCAGTAATCTGAACACCTGTAAAATGACTTTTCATTTTCATCATGCGAATGGATTCCATTACACTTTCTACCCAAGCAGGTGCTGTGTGTAAGTGTTCCCAAACATATTTTTTTGGGGGGGGTGATTTTGCATCCCTATCAGTGAGGGTGAAGGGGGTGTGCAAATGAAGTGTGTTTGGGGAAAAAGCAATTTTTTTGTATTTGAGTGCTTTAGACAGAGTCGTTTTATTTAGGCAAGGAGGATTACAGCAAGATTAACCCAGAATTATGTGTGCCAGTCCCTTTCTCTGTCTGCCAAGCGAACATAATTTGTTTGGTCAGGGAGGGTCACTGAGGGTACAGGCCATTGGAAAAAGTTGGGCTGATGAAATTAAAATAGTAAAATAAGTAGATTACTTATTACTTGACTGGCCTGGTTTGAGTTCTGAGATATACTGGAAGCTAGTCTGGAAAACTAGAAGATTTTCAGTGCTTCTGAATAAGTGTAGGGTGATTTGTTGCAGTCATTTTTGAACCTTTAATAAAGTGTCCTCCAAAATTCTTGCCTACTTTGAGAATAAGTGTCTTGGTGAAAGAAAGACCACACTTTCTCTTACGACTTACTGGAATCACTCATTTAACACTTTTTGTACCCTTCCTTTGCTAAGATAAAAGCACTGAGCCTTATCTCGGAATGTTGAATGAGGTAATAGATCACACATAAAGACATCTGATCCTCCATAAAACCTCTTAAGGAGCAAGAACTCTAGACCAGATTTTCTTAATCCTGCTCCTAGAGACCCATTGCCCCACAAAGCTTTACCTATTTCCTTCCAAAACACACGTGATCCAGCTCATTCAGGGCTTGATAATCAGATGATGCACTGGATCAGGTGAAGCTTTCTGGGGCAATGCCTATCCAGGAGCAGGATTAAGAAACACTCATCTAGAATTCTTGTTTCCTTCATCTCTGTAGGAGGATTATTATATTCATATTGCATTCGTACATATTACGTTCCAGGGACTCTGGAATTAAAGCAGCCTGCAACAAAACTGAGCCACATTACTTCACAGTGGTGGTTAGACTCTGTGAAGCTGCCAAACAACCTAAAACTCCAGGTGATTGTTTTAATGACAGCAGAGGGCTTATACTGCAAACGTCTGAGAGATGTTTGGTATCAAATTGTAGATTTGGAGTGTTGGTGACCCCAGAAATCATATGTGAATCAACTCTTCCTCCTCATTAGCCAGATAGCCATCAGTTCCAGTTATTGAAAAGTTCTTAATTATTTTATTATTTTATATACTTGCCACTGGACCAGGAGGTCATGTGTTTGAATCCTACCTTCAGCATACCACCACTGGGTTCCTGAGCAAGACACTTAAAGTTGCTCCAGGGAGACTGTCCCCTGTAGTTAGGGAATGAATGTCACTTTGGATAAAAGCATCTGCTAAATGCCATAAATGTAAATACATTACCTGATTTGTGAAGATCAGCAACCTTTAGTTTTATCTTATGTATGTGTTCTCTGACCGTATCAGTAATATTAGATGAATCTATGGTATGTCTCAAAGACCTCCTTAATTAAATAATTGAGGTACTGCTCAGTGTATCAGCAATTTTCTGGGGTGTCAAATTATCAAAACTGCTCCAATGCACTTGCACTTTCATTCTCTGAAAATTTTCACCGAGCACTGACAGCTCACTATACTCTAGGACCGGAAATAGTATTGTATGTCCAGCTCCATTAAAATGGTCAAATATACAGATTACTTATTTCTTGACCAGCCTGATTTGGGTCCTGAGATATGTTAAAAGCTAGTCTAGAAGTCTAGAAGACTTTCAGTGTGAATAAATACATTGTGACTTAGTACATGGATTTAAGTACCTTTAATAAATTGGTCTTCAAAATTGTTGCCAACCTTGCAAATGATAAATGAGTAAAAAAGCAACTTTGTTTTTTAGCAGCTTGATGTTGCTCTGAAGAGTCAGATCAAGTGTTTTAGTGAAAAAAGAAACACAAACACATTTTTGTGTTCATTATGACTGTTTGCTGCAATACTAACTGAACTGTTTATAGTAACTGAATTTCAGGATACACAGGCCTGCTCCATGCCCCTCAGAGCAGCTGAAACCACCAGCAGGCCAATGGTTACCTCGCGGAGCAGCTGTAGCTCGTGGTGCAGCTTGCGGCTGCCCTATGGAGTAGCTCTGCTCCCTCCAAACACTGAACCTAAAGTCGTCTTTTAGATTTTGACACTTTGTTTTATGTCTGTTTAACCTTTTTTTTAAAACTCAAAATCTTTTATTTTGTCATGCACACAGGTCACATGACATGCAAAGGCCACCGGAAATGAGTGTGTCATATGGTATTTAAGCCCGGGTATGGCAGGCAGCCATGGTATGGTCTCCAACCATATCGTGTCTCAGATCTTCATACCGTGCTCCGGCTACTTCACACCCTGTGTGTGAGTGAGAATGTGGAATCTGGTGGGAATCCTTACTCTCTTAGTGAGCGTTCTTAGAGCAACGCTGCATGGTCTATCAACTCTCTTACGCTGCTCCACGTTAGGGTTCTTCCACCATGCTACATGGGTGTAGTGGCTATCCTCTTTCATCCAGACAGAATGACTGACCCCATAGCCCTGAATCCTGTGGAGTTTGCCACCTTGTATGATACTGTTAAGCAGCAGGCTGCAGTGATTGCACGGCTGAAACGAAATGTGGTCGGCTTGCGGCAGGCTCTTCATGAGTCCTTTGTGGTTCGTGCTGAGCTTGTGCAGCGAGTCACCACGCTCGAGACAGTCGTGCAGGAGCCAGCTGCTGAGCGGGTAGCCCCACAGGTGGCACCCCGATCTGCCCCTTCTCTTTCCTCTTCTCATACTCATTATCCAAAAATTTAACTGCCAGATAAATGAGACGAAAGGGACGGGAAGTGTGATGAGTTTCTGACAAAAATCAACATCTTATTTGAGTTTCAGGAGGAGCGCTACAACACCGACCGCAGCCACATCGCACCACTAATCTCCCCCCTTTCCGGGCAGGCAGCTGAGTGGGCCACTCGGTCTTAAGGTAGGACTCGGGTATCGCTCATTCATATTCTGACACAACCTTAAGGCCACTTTTCAGCACCCTGACAGTGAGTTCTGACACAACCTTAAGGCCACTTTTCAGCACCCTGACAGTGAGGTGGAGACTGACTCAAAGCTCTGTCATCTACGCCAGGGAGAGAGACCAGTGAGCTGGTACGTGGCTGAATTTAGAACTTTGGCCGTTCAGACCAATTGGGGGCTGCTGCATTCCAGACCACCTTCTACGAGGGGTTGGCTCCCCGCATGAAGGATGAGTTAGCCGGGCAGGAGCTCCCCGTCACTGTAAAGGGATTAATCCTCCATATAGATCAGTGGATGAGCTCTCGCTTGAGGCCAACCCCTTGTACTACCCCTGTGGCTACTCCACGGACTCGGACACCATCCACTACTGCCTTTGTCTCACCTGAATCCGTGGTTGTCGGTTCTCCACCTCTGTCTGCGGACAACTCCGGAGGCGGTGGGAAACCCTTACAGTTAGGGCATGCCTCTCTGTCTCAGGAGAAGAGAGACAGACGTTACCGTGGGGTGCTTTGTGTCTATTGTGCCTCCCCTAAGCACCATCTGTCCTCTTCGTCCAGGAAATGGACAGTCCACGTAAGTAAGGGGGGTCTCCTACCTGGTCTGTTGGTGGTTTCTTTCAACGCTCCCTTTGTTTCTCAGTTCACTGTGCAGACACACATCCAGCTGGGCCACCATCGTCTCTGCTGCATTCGTGGATTTGGGCACTGCAGGGAACTTTATCGATCAGACTTTTGCTGCTCAGTTGTTTTTGGAATTAGAGGTGTTATCCTGGCCTATTAACATCACCACTGTTGACGGCCTGGACCCTCTCTACTAGCCACATCAGACATCAAACTTCTCCTTTAATCCTCACTATCGGTAAACACACTGAGAAGATTCAGTTTTATGTAACAACCCTCACCTCTCCTCCTCTTCTTTTCGGCTTCCCTGGCTTCTGCAACATGACCCACTGATCTTGGATACAAGAAAAAATCTTCAATGGGGTCTGTCCTGTCAGGACCTGTGTCTCTAGGCAAAGGCTGGGACGTGTTCAGGGGAGTTTGAGGCCCCCACGGTCGACATGGAGGCCATTCCTGTCCGATATCACGCCTTGGCAGAGGTTTTCTGTAAAAAGAGAGCCACCACACTTCCTCCTCACCGGCCATATGATTTGGCTATTGACTTCCTGCCAGGTGCGTTACTGCCATGCGGCCGACTTTATTCACTCTCCACAATGGAACAGCAATGGAAGAGTACATCACTGAGGGCCTGTGTCAGGGGATTATTTGACCCTCAACAGCTCCAGTGCCTGCGGGGTTCTTCTTTGTAAAGAAAAAAGATGGGGGCCTCTGTCCATGTGTTGATTATCGGGGTCTTAATAACGATGAAGAATAGGCACCCGCTTCCACTCTCTAATACCGTCCTGGACGCCCTCTCTGGTGCCAACGTTTTCACAAAGTTGGACCTTTGGAGCGGTTATAACCTTGTACGCATCAGGGAGGGCGATGAGTGGAAGACGGCCTTTATTACTCCAACTAAGCACTATTAGATGCTGGTAATGCCATTCGGATTGTGCAATAGTCTGGCAGTGTTCCAGATGTTTATTAATGACATGCTGTGGGACATGTTAGGCCAGTGTGCCTTTGTATATCTCGACGGTATTCTCATTTACTCCAAGAACATCAAGGAGCATATCCAGCATGTCAGGGCGGTGCTACAGAGGTTGCTGGCCCACCAGCTTTACTGTAAGTTGGAGAAATGTGCTTTCCACCAGCATTCCACCACATTCTTGAGTTTTGTCGTAACCCCTAAAGTTGTGACCATGGATCCCCAGAAATTGGTGGCTGTGCATAATTGGCCCCTACCCAAGACGCTTAAGCAGCTCTAATGTTTCTTGTGTTTTGCGAATTTCTATCGGAGGTTCATCCGGGACTTCAGTTCTGTTGCGGCACCTCTGACTGCCCTTACCAAACAATCTTGGACCTTATTTCATCTGGACTCATCTGCCACACAAGCTCTCAATTGCTTGTGCTGACTCTGCACCTCAGCTCCCATCCTCCTTATCCCAATCCAGTGAAGCCATTCGTTGTGGAGGTGGACGCCTCCAATGTGGGCATAGAGGCCACCCTTGTTTATGTTGGTATGTTGGGTTTGAGTTTGGGGTTTTTTATGTTAAGACTTTTGTTATGACATCTGAGCACTGCCGGTCAGGAATTACTGGAGTACTAGTTGCAGCTGGCCGGGGTACTAAAGGTTGAGGTTGTATTTAAGTTGCTGGGGGACCGACAGTGGTTGTCAGTCCACCGTCTAACACCCTGGCGTTTTGTCCATGTTTTAGTTTTTGGAGTTTTTGGAAAATAAAGAAAGGTAAAATGGAGTACTGCCTCCGAGCCTGCTCTCATTCAGAGAAGAGGGAGAACCGTGACAGTCTATAGTAAGTGTCAATGAACTGGTGATTGATAATCTGATCCAAATTTAGGTAATTTTGATGCTCAGAAAATATGTAAATTGCGGAATTATTGGTTGGTAACAGACAGTATGTGTGTGTGTGTGTTTGTCTGTGTGACTGAGCTGAACTGGCAATCTGTCCAGGGTTTTTGAACTTCCCAGACCACTCCCCCACCCCAGTGATTAGGTAAGATATTATTATATATTCGTATTTGCTGATAGGACAAATTCCTTGTTCTATTTTGCAAGCTCTACATTATAACAAAACCTATTTGTTCTAGAATAAATGTGACCCCAAGATTACTCCACATTCACCCATCAAATTAGCACATTTATGAGATTTATTTTCACTTGCGTTAATATACTGCTGATTCATTACCATTTGAATGTCTGCAGTGTACGAGAGCTGCACTTCATGTGAAAACCGTGATAAATATTTGTAGTGTTTCACCGAAATCTTTTTGTTGCTTGTTGCTGGGTGATGAGACTCTTTTCCACAGCCAGGTTGTTACAAAGTCGCAGCAGATTTTGGTAGACTATTAAATATTTCTGGAATCAGCGCTCTTTGCCCTGGTTTTCCTTCGCCACTTTCATTTTGTTTGTTAACTTTCGCAGCCTCTATGTTCCATCTCTGTCCTTCTCTTTTCTCTCACACACTCTCATTTCTCTCTCCCACCCACCACAGTCCTTGAAGTTCTTCTCTCACTCACACTGCTTTTTCTTGCCATTCTTCTTCTTGTATGTTTTCCACTCTCCCTCTCTGATACAAGACAATCTTGCAATTTTGAATCCTCTCACTCTGCGCACCCCACACTCACCCCAGCATTGTGTCAGACTTCATCAGCCAAGGCCTCAGGCCCAGGGGAACCTGGCATAGACATGCAGACAGAGGGTGGGGGGTGGCAAAAGCAGGCAAGCAGAGCGCTCAACCCAGACCTGCCTAAAGGACTGCTGGGCCAAAAAGCTGCTGTGCCAGGATACAGGAACTGTTTATGTACTCTGAATCAGAACCACTTTGAAGCCTCCTAAACACATTTACACTATCAGACCTTTTTTCCCCGAAGCCTCTCAGCATTTATCATGGCAAAAACTGACATAATGAAGAGAGGAAGCAGAAAGGATCTGTGAATGATAATTTGGAGCAATTGAAGGGAAATTACAGCCATGACTGAGCAGCCCTTTCTGTTGATTGCCCCTCGTATTTGGCTAAAAGCTCAGCACTACCCAGGGAGTCTGCCAGTGAAGATGAAGGTGAGCCATCTGTACTGTGTGGGATAATTCCTCATCTTCGCACAAAATGATCATCAACAGGGTTGCACATTCGATATCATGAATAGCTGTTAGTGACTCTGCCTTACTGATGAAATAAGGAAATAAATTCATAATTAAGTTTTAAATAATTAAGCCATTTTAAATATCAAATTTAGTTTAGACAATTGTTTAAATTCTTATTAGTTATGAAACTACAGGGAATCACAGGGTATCAGATTCTATCAGATATGATATTTTTCCAAGTATTAATATTTATCATACATGTGACATAGGTGTGATATAATGGTATAATGAAATCCCTTGGTTCAT
>JBBJLS010096904.1:0-21034 GCA_037577275.1 Bryconaethiops microstoma | reverse complement strand
TATATATATATATATATATATATATAGATAGATAGATAGATAGATAGATAGATAGATAGATAGAAAGATATATTGTGTAGACATTCTAATGTTGGCTTAAACATATAGTGCTCAGCTAAAAAGGTTTTAAATATGCATCTAATACTTTTGCATGAAACTGTACATTATTTTTCACTATATTTTCCATCCACAAAACTGCAACATATGAAGTCTCGTTTGCAGAATCAGTGCCTGAACAGAAAAAATGGGGGTGGGAATCATAACTACAGGTCCTCTAGTCTGAGATTTGTTCATTATTCTCGTTTTTAGAGCAATAATGAGACCAGAGCTGTTATTACTGGTGAGGAGAGCTAGCTAATGCTACCTGGTCAACCCGAACATCTGTAACTAGTTACTTGTGTGTAATGTGTTCTAGTGAACTGATGTCTCATTTGCCTTTTAATTGGAATGACATACACTAAAGGCCTTCAGCAAGCATAGACTAAAGTGAATAGATTTTTTTTTACTGATTGTATCACCCAAGATGGGTGTGAGTCAGGTATATAGGTATATAATTGATTAATATTTTTAACAGTCACTAAGCATCATATCATGACCACCGAGCCATAATAGTTCCAATGAATTAATGATTTCAAAAAAGATTTGTTCAGTAAAATCCAAGCTTGCTATCACTAAATTCCAGGCAACTGAATGAAAAAAAGTGGCATTCTTCGTTGCTCACACAGTGTTTCTTCTACGTTGCGTTATGAAGATGCATTAGACAAGCTAAATTATCAGGCTTCTGAGGCAAAGCAGAGAGAGAAAGCACTTTATGGATTACACAACATATACGTGTATATATAATTTGCTCTCCATTAAATATACGCCTTTTTCAATTGCACGTTACGAGTTTCTGCACAAGTCAGTTTTTCACGTAATGTACCCATAAAGCTAATGAAGATTTAATAAAGACAGCATGCATTTGTTTAGAGGCTGTATTAAAACCTGCTCTGAGTCTGAATGAAATAGTTACCGTTATTCTGAGAGTGCCATGTAGAAGTGTGTAAGCGTATAGTTATTATGGAAAAAAAAGAGTCCCCTATAAATACATTTTTATCACATTCTCGGCAGACGAACCTGGAGAGGAATCTGAATCAAATTTAAATGCTGGCAAGGACAGGAATCAGCATATAAATTAAAAACTAAAACGCCACTGCCTCCCTCGGGAGGTAAAACATCAACAAGTCTTTATGAAACTGAGACATCTGGAAAATTCTGGCCACGTGGGCCAAACCGGACCTCCCTCATACTAAAAACTAATCCATGTGTTTAGTTTAGAGATGTGAAATGCAGTAGTTGCACACTAATATCTCCTGCCCTGTAACAGTAAAGCATGATTAGAATCATCCTGGCCAAGATTTCCAGACCTCAGTATGAGTGGAATCATGCTCATATGAGCTGAATCATGCTAATATGAGTGGAATCATGCTTCCCTTTTTCAGATGAACTCTTCATCTGAAAAAGGGAAATCTGTCATTTTCCTGAAGGCAATTAGAAAACAACCACAGAGACATGAGCAGGTCAGATTCAAGACCTTTACCATCGTGCATGGTGGGAAAACCCAATCAGACCAGTCTACCCGAGTCCTACAGTTAAACCCAATATAAAGAAGGACGACACTGCAAAAATATAAACATTACATTGTATAAGTATCAAACTGGAAGTCAAGAAAACAGATGGGATATGAAAAGAGTTCTAATTCGTTCAAGAGTGAACCTATTATTGTTATTATTATTATTGTTGTTGTTGTTATTGTTGTTGTTATTATATAACTGTTTATTTATATAATTCTTTATAATTCTATATTATTTATTATTGTTGCTGCATTTTACAAGAGCGAAAAAGAACTGCACAAATTAAAAAAGAAAACAAAAATAAATCAATGACAAATAAACCAAAAATAAATAAATAAATGATACTATACTGGGCTTGCATCCAATCTCATTTGAATCTCATTTTGCTGTAGAAACTCAAAAAGCATATTTACTCCCTGTTAATTTTATTCTTGTTGTGGTTGTTGTTGCCATTTCTTTGTAGATGTTATATATTTGCTTTTATATATAAAACGAACAAATAAATCAATGAAATTATGTCAAAATGGGCTCCCATTCAATCAGCTGCTCCTATACAGTTTACCCAGATACAGGCCGTCTTTAAATAGCGTAAATCTTGGGGGGGTTTTCTCTTTTTTTATGATACATTCAGTGCTTCGGTGTACTAGACCATAATCAGAAAAACATATTGTGATTTAAAATGATCACAATAACATTGACACATCGTCATATTGCCCACCCCTCACAAACATTATTGCAGAACTTCTAACAACGTGGCTTTGACTTACTCCGAAGCTCTGAGAGGGACATCTGGCCGGCTAGTCTTTTTGATATCAGGCCAGACAAAGCTTTTAAAGAGATTGTATTTTAGAACAGTAAATGCCATCAACCTGCCACAAGCTACGTCTCCCAGACTCAGGGATATTATTGGTTGGGCAGATGCAGGATAAATTGACAAGAAGTGACCCAACATGTGCACAGCGATCTATCTTCAGTCCACGACATTCAGTGAGGCACTTTAATCATCCATCTGATACAAACGGTAATGTGTACCCTGATGTTCGGTACGGTCAGTATTCAATAACAGCATACTCACACTCACAGCCCACTGGTCTTGCAATGACTCAGTCTAACAAAAAACAGCCATTAAGCATCTATGACATCACATCAAGTGGATGTAGTAGCAAATTTCCACAGACTGTAATGGAAGGACGTATGGGCAACGATGTTCTTGTGATGCTGGTTTATGTACCAAAAATATAATTTTCCAACCTTATGCCTTAGAATTGAACCAGCTGTGCCTTTAACATATATGTAAATGACCTCTTTACTGATACGCTGTGCTATGGGTTAAACAGTCAGATAGATTTAAATGTATTGGTTTTGTGACATCGCAAAAACAATAAATTCAAAATATGACGCTTCCAATAGAAAACAAAGGGCGGTGTGGCTGGATCAGTTAGTTTTTTTTTATTATTTATTTTCCGGAAAAATTCAGAGAAAAGAAGGGCTTCATATCAGATATAAAAATATTGCAGTACTTGTATGACACATAATATGACGGCCGTAAAAAGTGACCAACACTAAATGAAACTTCCAACCGATCTTCCAATGTTTCTGACATTGAAGGTTTTGTAAATGGTGTGATGCACAGTGCCTATTTTTAAATCTAATTAAAATTCTAATTAAATGATTCAAGGTTTGCAAAAAGTATAAACCATCAAAGTGCACCAGCAAGACAGCAGGGCTCTAAAAGACCATTATCTATGTTATAATTATATGATTGGCTGCCTAGTATTCAAAAAGCAGTCTGGCTGAAACACTCTTTATGATTTCAGTATAAACGGGTGGGGTTAAAAGGATGTAGGCTGAACATGCAGACATTTATAAATGACAAGTTTCAGAATTCAAACTGGACTGTTTTTGTAGCTTAGCCTCAGCGCTTTAAGGTCACAGTTGGCCGTGGTGGGAGGTCCAGGTTGAGCAGCTGTCATGCTGAGGAATGAGCTTTACTGTAGTTTGTATAAATGAGCTAAACCACAGGAAATGACATGGCCCAACCAGGTTTGGCAGTAATGACTTTTTAAGGCAGTATTGTGCAAGGCAAGCATGACAAAGTCTTTTATCATAGCCAGTGATAAAATATGCTTTATGGCAGTGACCTTTCACCACAGCATGCAACCAAAATACTGAGAGGCTTCTAGTTCCACACTGTCAGTTGGTGTACAACATGAATGCCAGAGAGAGACTTGATGGACAATAACAAATAACACCTCTTCAGTAATGTGGCTTGTTATACAGCTTTGTATGAGGAGCTTGTTTTCTGAAGGAAGAATGCAATGCTAATTAGTGGGCTATCAAGCCCTCAGGATGTGTAAGACACTCTGCAGCGAGAGCCAGAGACCTTTCTAGATGGGTGGTTGTATTGGGGCACGCACATCATTAAGGGAGGCGGAGCCCAACCTCTTTTCAGTCAAAGAAAACCAAGAAACGCAGAAGCTGAATCTCAAAGTGCTCTCTACTTCCTTAAGCGATCAGTCACTAAAACATTAAACCACAGAGAGGTGTAGTGAGTAACACTGATTATCTCATTACGGTGGCACCTGTCAAGAGGTGAGAGATATCAGGCAGCAAGTGAAAATCAGTTCCTGGAGGAAAAAAAAAAACTAAGGACCACAATGGAAATAAGCATTATTGCTTTTTTGTGTTATCCTGACTGTTTTTGTTTGTTTACTGGATGGTGCAGTATGTACAGCTGTGTCATTATCGAATTTCCCACTTGTGGGACTAATAAAGGTTTATCTTATCTTATCATGTTTTTAAATGAACTGGTCAAATAAATCAATCAATCATTCATGTCATAAGGGAAAACACCTGATGAAACAAATTTAAAAGGCATATTAGTTCAAATTAAATCAAAGTGTAGATTTGTGAAGACATTTCAGATTAGGTCTTGTTGGTGAATTAATTACGTGCGTCAAATTTAAAGATTCACATTGTGCTTTCAATGGGTCAGATACAGATGTGAGCCAGTCTTGGTTCAAATCACCAACCAGCACTATTTCATTATATTTCAATTGTGACAGAAGTTTCAGAAGAGTAGCAAGTAACTTGGGGCAGATGGAGGCCTATAACACCCCACTAGCATAATGTGGTGATTTCTAGACAATTCAATTTCAAGTGCTAACATTTCAAGTTCTTTACTCACTTATTCAGAGAGCACTAATTTAACATTAAAATTACGCTTAATACATATGGCTATTCTACCATCCTTCAGAGCAAAAAACATTATAACCATTAATGTAAATGTCTTTATCATACACAAATTATCTAAGCCAAGTTTCAGACAAGACTACAATATCAGCATTTGTTGAGTCCATCCAGAGCTTTATCATATCCAGTTTAGAGAGCAAACTCTGAACATTGATATGAATAATCCCAAGACCAGATCTAGCTTTAAAATCTGCAGATGTAAAACATTGTACAGGTGTGTCAGGGCCTGGATAAGTCTCAACATTTCCTGAAATTAATAACAATTCAACTAAAAGTTTTGAATCTTTTGAATCAGCCTTCAATCTAGAGACAAATGTACTTACAGAAGGGGACGCTGTAATAAATACCGATAATTTCCCCCCCAAATAACATGTATAAACATATACACCCAAATGTGTCACTTTGTGGATGTCACAATAACACACAATATAAACATTTGTGACAAAGTGAGAGGAAAAGTTCCACTGATTTACTGCTTCTGGAGATTGCTAAGTAGATGATTGAGGCTACCAGTCAAGGCCAATGGCCAGATGATTAGTAGACCAGCCCAATAAGGGAAGACTACCAGGCAAGGCCGATGGATAAAGGCTGTCAGGCAAAGCCGATGATTGAAGGCTACCAGGTAGGGCCGACGGTTGCAAGCTGGCAGGCAGGGCTGATGGTTGAAGACCACCAGGCAGGGCAGATGGTTGAAGGCTACTTGGCAGGGCCAATGGTTGCAGGCTAACAGGCAGGGCAGATGGTTGACGGCTACCAGGCAGGACCTGTAGTTTCAGACTACCCGGCAGGGCCGATGGACTAAGACTACCAGACAAGGCCTATGGGTGCAGGCTAACAGGCATGGCCTGTGGTTGCAGGCTACCAGGCAGTGCCTATAGTTAAGGGATACCAGCAGGGCCTATGGTTGCAGGCTGCCAGGCAATGCCGATAGCTGGAGACTAGTAAGTAGAGCCAATGGTTGAAGGCTACCATGCAGAGCCGATGGTTGACTAGCAGGTAAAGCTAGAATATGGTAGCCAATGTACTGCTTTGTACTTACACAAAAATAAAGGGATGTTCTTTCATCATGATTAAGATGAAGCTCATGCAGTGAGGTAGTAATCTGAGATCATTGTGGTCAGTGAACAAATAACTATGTTATCCACATTAACACCAAGGTTCAGGATTAAATGAAAAGTGTGACCACTGTAGATTATTTATTTTAAGGCGTTTCAAAGATGAGTGTAAAACCCTGTTTTCTGCCTAATAGTTACAGCGGTTCTGTAACTGGCTCCTGTGCCTCCCCTTCTACCGGCCTCATTAAGAGCTATAAACTCGTCAGGTCTAATCAAGACAAAAGGCATCGAGATTCTGAATAGTGATTATTTCATTTACACTAACAGTTTAAGGAGCGAGCAATCTAAGGTCCTGGTTGATTGAGAAAGGCTAATAAACTTATTAGAACACACTATTAAGGTTTTCCCAGTTTTCTGTTAAGTTTGGGGAACAGAAACAGTCTTGGGAAAATGGGACTTGATGACTCAAGGCAGCAAGCAGATGGTTGGTTTAGCTAATAGATAGTCTACAGGGTAGTAAGTATGCGTGAGAGGCAATACGTGTGTGTGGGAGGCAGTAAGTGTGTGTGGGAGGAAGTAGGTGCGTGTAGGAGGCAGTTTGTGAGGCAGCATGGTTTTCTTTGCGGAAATTAAAGTTTAATCTAGAATATAGTTATTTTGTCCACCCCACTGTCCACATAGACCAGGGGCGTCGAACTCCAGTGCTGGAGGGCCGCAGAGTTAAAACAGCACAGTGTGAGAAATGTGCGTCATTAAAACAGTTAAGTCTGAAAACAACACAGTCCAAGAACAGCACAGTGTTAGAACAGCGCAATGTAAAAACTGCACAGCATGAAAACCCCACTATGTGAGAACAGAGTGACATGAGCAGTGATGTGTGTGTGAACAATCCAGTGTGAGAACAGCACAACATACAAAGTCTGGGATGTTGTTTAAAAGCAGGGACAACCATTCGCTGTCTTCACCACCAGTGTGTAAGGAGTGGTGATCATAGACAGCTGCAGCTGTCCTTGATCAGGGAGGAAGCACTCCTCACTCACTGGTGGTGAAGATGGAGACTCCGCCTCTCCATTAAGAGCTTTTACTGCATTGTTCCTTGTGTGGACTTTCACTTTCATTATATTTCTTCTCTGGAGTAGCATTTAGTGGGTGATTACAGGTTTGAAACATCTGGCTGATCTCCAAGTTCTGACCCCAAAGGCCTGAAACACAGCCCAATTCAAAGAGAACAGCGCTCTCATCCCAAATACCTACCACCATGTTCACAAGACCACGTCCCCACTCAGTATGTCAGCATCGTAATTTGAATGCCATGTTAGTACATGCACACCATCCACATTGGCTTCTGCCTACCGCTGGACATTAGTGGATTTTCAGACTCTGTGATCATAGAGCAGATTTTCCACAGAGGCTTTTTTCTTCTGTGCCAAGCTAAAAGGACATGGTGACATTTAGAAGTTTAAAGCTAGAATCCCCCTCCTCTTCCTCCCCCCATCCTGTCTGTTTCGGGTTTGCTGGCATGGTAACTGTCACGGCTGAGCTGCAGATGGAAACCTGATTACAAACAGGCTTTGTCTTTTATTTATGTCCAAATAAACACAAAACCAAACCATTGCTGATGAGACACCAGAATCCCCTGCTCTGCTTTCAATGTCCTGTAGTGAAACTGAGGTTGGACTAGAGCAGGTTTTTGGCTGAGTTTAAGACAAGAGTGGGTTTTGGGTTTGAGACTAGAGTGGGTTTTCGGTTGAGTTAAAGACTGGGGGGGATGGGGGTTGGGCTGAGTTTAGGACTACAGCAGGCGGTTTGAGCTGGTCCAGAGATTATTTGGGGATGTTTTTTACGGTAAAATATTTGGATGACTATTGATTTATAGTGCTAGTGCTGTTGGCTGTATCTTCAGTTCTGAACTAAAGAAGATACATTTGGGATCCAACATGTCTTTGGGTTCAAACATGTCACAGTAGAGGGAGGTGGAGCTCTTTGGAAGTCTGATGTTTTACTGAACTGCTCCTTTAACAGTTCATAAAGGCTTCAGGTAAACTAAAACAAACACTTCCATACCGAATTCTTGACACCAGTGTCCATACTATGTAAAGAAATAACAGTTTTCTCATTGATTCATGCAGCAGAATTCTTCAAAAAATCTCAGTGTTAGCACATACAGCGGGTAAAATAAATATTGAAATAAGTATGTCACCAGATGTCGGTAACAACGCATCCAATCCACACATGCAAAGAAATCAAACCATAGATGTCCATAAATTAAGTTTTGTGTAATAAAATTGAATGACACAGGGAAAAAGTATTGAACACATGAAGAAAAGAAGGTGCAAAAAGGCATGGAAAGTCATGACACCAGCTGAAATCTACCAGTAATTATAAAGCATTCCTGCCACTTGGTGCAAATTAATAGCAGCTGGTTCAGTCTCAACTGATGGCCTATAAAAAGATGTCTCATTACCAAGGTGTCACACAAGAAACATCTCATGATAGGTGAAATCAAAGAGCTCTCAAGACCTTTGCAACCTTACTGTTGCAAAACATACTCATGGCATTGGTTACAGGAGAATTTCTGAACTTCTGAAGGTTCCATTGAGCACTTTTGGGGACATAATCCGGAAGTGGAAAGAACATTATTTCACCTTAAACTGGCTATGACCAGGTGCTCCCCGCATGATTTTAGACAGAGGAGTGACAAGAATTATCAGAAGAGTTGTCCAAGAGCCAAGGACCACTTGTGGAGAGCTTCAGAAAGACCTGTCATTAGCAGGTACAACTGTTTCAAGGCAAACAATAAGTAATGCACTGCCATGGCCTGTATGCATGGTCACCATGCAAGACTCCATTGCTGAAGAAAAAGTATACTGAAGCATGTTTAAAGTTCGCTGAACAACGTTTAGACAAGCCTGTCAATACTGGGAGAATATGTCCTGGTCAGATGAGTCTGAAATTGAACTCTTTGGATGCCATAATACACACCATGTTTGGAGGTCAAAAGGAACTGCATATCACACTAAATACACCATATCAACAGTGAAGTTTGGGGTGGGAACATCATGGTGTGGGGTTTTTCAGCATATGACATTGGCATGCTTCATAACTGAAGAAAGGATGGATGGGAAAATGTACAGAAACATTATTGACAAAAGATCTGCTGTCATCTACCAGGATAATAAAATGAGGGTGGATGTTTCAGCAAGACAATGATCCCAAACACACAGCCAAGGTAACTTTTAATTGGTTTCAGAGAAAGACAATAAAGTTGCTAGACTGGCCCATCCAACCACCTGACCTTAATCCTGCAGAACATCTATGGAAACAACTAAAGCTCATAGAAGGGGCCCACAGAACCTTCAGGATTTGAAGACTGGTGTCTCTGTACAGGTGGCATCTTGAAGCGATCATCACCAACAAAGACTTTTGTATGAAGTATTAAATAAATTTCAGTAAGCGTGTTCAATACTTTTTCCTTATTTCCTTCCATTTTATTACACAATTTAGTTTATGGAAATCTATGGGATGATTTTTTTGTGTGTGGATTGGATGGGCTGTTACCGACATCTGGTGAGAACTTCATGTCAATAGCACCTTTAGAAATATATTTAAAATATATTTTAAAAATAGTGACGTGTTCAATACTTATTTTACCCACTGTAATCAGTGCTTCCTTCTGTCCGCACTTTTGCCAGTGCACTTCCACTCTCTCTGGCCTGTCACTGGCTCATCAAACCCTGTCTTACTCTGGCTTTGCTGGAGAGCTGCAGCTCACTGGGTTTTCAAGAGAAATGCTCCCCTTCGCTGAAAGGGGATATGCGGTGTAATTAACTCTTACAGAAAACAGCATTTTGTGTTTTTTCTGGCCTGGTTTCCTCTTGCATTCCTCTATAATATCTCACTGAGGGCTTTGAAGTCGGCCTGTGCCACCCCAAATTACTGCTTTCATCATCCAATCAGTACCGAGTATCAGGCTGACATTCACAATGAGCTACGCCGCCCCTTGTCCCCCACCACCCTCTTCCTTTTTTTCTTCCTTTTTCTTTCTTTCTTCTTTACTGTCATTCATCCATATACAAATATAAAGCTAAATGAAACATTTTTTCATAAGGTCCAAGGTGCATAAAACAGTACAGCAATCAAACAACCCCAAACATTTAATATAAATGAGTGCAAAAACAAATGCGCAACAGTAACAACCCACTACATACACTCTCACATTCAGACAGATGTCAGCAACAGCATCTACACACATTCACAATAAACAACAGACAACAGTACTAACAGAGATGGTAGTAACTCTGGGCAGAGTTGTGATTGATTGCTGTTCTAATGGCATTTTTACCTGCAAACATTTTGCAAAATGTCCTAATGAACACTCTCAACCTGGTTTAAATACCTATGTGTGTCAGTTGGTAAAACAGCCAATCATTAACACATAAATCTCATGATTTTTAAAATGATTTTCTTTACTTTTTTCCATATTTCATATGATTACATGAAAAAACTTTTGTATTCTATAATAAAATGTACAAACATGAAATAAAATAACTAAAAAATACATTTTGTCACGGAGCAAGACACGAATGACAAAGTTGCCCAGTTGTGGCGTGAGGTAAGAGCCCAGTCATGGAAACAAACGAGAGAGCTGGTTACTCATGCGGTTAGTCTGAGAATGCTCCAAAAAGGAGTAAAGATTCTCACCAAAGGAACCCGCATTCTCACACGCACACAGAGAAGAGATAGAGTGGAGACTGGCGAACCAGGAGTACTCACGGTACCATTGAGTTGAGGGTGGACACGTATCAGGCATAAGCTCAATGTCTGTGTGCAGAGGAACCTTCTCTTCCTGTTTATATACTCTAGCGTGATGTCACTTTCCGATCTGGTGCGTGTGACAGTACCCCCCCCCTCCAGGACCATCCCCAGACGACCCAGGCTGAGAGATACCCGACGACGGTAGTCCTGGATGAGGAAGGGATCCAGAATGAACCGACCGGGAACCCAGGACCGTTCTTCCGGACTGTAGCCTTCCCAGTCGACAAGGTACTGGGTACCACGGCTACGGCGTCGCGAGTCCAGGATCCGCCGGACAGTATACGCAGGACCACCGTCAATGATCCGGGGTGGAGGAGGAGCAGGAGCCTGGGGAGACAGAGGCGAGAAAAAGACATGTTTCGGTTGAGAGGCATGAAAGACAGGGTGAATTTTGAGGGAAGCAGGCAGCTGGAGCTGGAAGGTGACAGGCTTTATCCGTTTGGTGATCTTGAAGGGGCTGATGAACTGGGGGGAGAGCTTCTTTGACTCAGTGCGCAGGTTGATGTGTTGAATGGAGAGGTATACCCTGTCACCAACATGGAACAGTCATCCCAGAGGGTGCCAGCGGAGATGTTGTCCAGGGTCGGTGTGGCACGGGAAGAAGTCGCAAGGGTCCTGGTGATGCCGAGTTGGGTGTCTTAGCCTGGCGCATACATCACAGTCTCTCACGAAGTCCCGGGTGTCGTTAGCCATGCTGGGCCACCAGAAGGATGAGGGTGAGAGTGCGCGAAACTCCAGGGTGTCCAGCAACGGCCGAAGAGTGACCCCACTGTAGTACGTCTTGCCGATGAGGAGTGGCCACGTAGAGTCGTCCAGTGGGTGTGTCCGGAGGCGGAGGTTGGTGGACTCTCTCTTCCAACCCCCACCGGAGAGGAGCCATGATAATTAGTGAAGGTAGGACAGACACGTGGTCCGTCCGGGGTCGAAGAACACTAAGGCCGACGCCCTCTCTCGCCAGCACCAGGCAGAGAGCCCCCGGATGGACCCCGCGTCTGTGGGTCCGTCCGGTATGATATTAAGAAGTCAAACTGTTCAAAAAACAGTGCCCACCGTGCCTGCCTGGGGTTCAGCTGTCTGGTCTGGCGAATGGTGATGAGGTTTTGGTGGTCGGTACAGACCATGAAGGGCACACTGCCACCCTGGAGCCAATGGCACCATTCTTCTAGAGCCCACTTTATTGGTCCCCCACCCTGTAGCGTTGTTGCGTGGGATTAAACTTTCTAGAAAATAAATTACAAGGATGTAGTTTCTGGTCTGGACCTCACTGTGAGAGGACGGCTCCTACGCCCACATCGGAGGCGTCCACCTCGACAACGAATGGATTAGATGGATCCGGGTGGAGAAGAATGGGAGCTGGGGTGAATTGATGATGGTGGAAGGCGGTGATGGCTTGAGGAGTGAGGAGGAAATGTCCGGGCTGTGGTTTGGTGAGGGCTGTCAGAGGTGCTGCAGTTGAACTGAAGACCCGGATAAATCGCCGATAGAAATTGGCGAACCCCAGAAAACGTTGCAGCTGCTTGATCGTCGAGGGTAGGGACCAAGAACGCACAGCCTCCAGCTTCTGAGGATCCATGGCCATGCCCTTAGAGAAGATGACGAAGGCGAGGAACGTGGTGGTGTGCTGGTGAAAGGCACATTTCTCCAACTTGCAGAACAACTTATGGGCCAGCAACCTCTTCAGGACAGTTCTGACGTGCTGGATGTGTTCATCGATGTTCTTGGAGTATATTAGGATATCATCTAGGTAAGCGAAACACCACTTACCTAGGTAGTCCTTAATGAATTGCTCAGCACGTCATTAATGAATTGCTGGAACGCAGCCGGACTATTGCAAAGGCCGAATGGCATAACCAAGGTCTCATAATGGCCGGTGGGGGTTATGAACGCCGTCTTCCACTCATCACCCTCCCTGATGCGGACCACGTTGTAGGCACTCCGTAGGTCCAATTTAGTGAATATCCGGGCACCAGAGAGGGCATCCAGGGCGGTGTTGGTGAGAGAGAGTGAATGACAGTTTTTTATGGTGATGTTGTTCAGCCCCCAATAGTCGACACAAGGGCAGAGTCCCCCGTCTTTCTTTTTTACGAAGAAGAACCCTGCGGCCGCAGGAGAACTGGAGGGTCGTAGGGTTCCCTGACGAAGACCCACCGCGATGTACTCGTCTAGGGTTTTTTGTTCACCTGCAGATAGGGAGTAGAGCGGTACGGTGTCTGACTGGAGGTCAATGGCGAGGTCGTAGGGACGTTGAGGAGGGAGTTGAGTCACCTTCTTCTTGCTGTAGACCCCCGCCAGGTCACAGTACGGGACGGGAATGGACCCCAGGTCGACGTCGGAGGCCTCGGATTCCCCAGAGCACGTCTCAGCCCTTGCCTGGAGACAAAGCTCCTGACAGGTCGAACCCCATTGGATGATCTGGTTCTGGTTCCAAGAGATGAGAGGGTCGTGGGTGATGAGCCTGGGGTGTCCAAGGATGATGGGGGTAGAGGAGAGGTTGGTGAGGAGGAAGGAGATGGTTTCAGAGTGATCTTTGATGTACATGGTGATGGGTAGAGTGTGATGAGTGATGATACCTGATGCAAGGGGTCAACCGTCAATGGCAGTGATTTCAATGGGCTGAGATAACACCTCTTTGGTCAGTCCCAGCTGAGTGGTCACGATCCGTTGGTGACTCAGCTGAAGACCTACCTGAAGCGTTAGTCGGGAAACAGTAGAAAGGCTAGTAGCAGCGACCATCAGACCAGGTGAGAGCCTCCACCTAATCACCTGGTCGACCCGTTTCCCGGCCGGAGAGGACAAATGGCTCGATGTTGATCGGGGGAGGCGCTGTAGGTGCACAGGCCTTTGTGATAATGGCGTTCTCTCTCCACTACGGTCAGGAAGGTGCATCCTATCGGCATGGGTTCCCCAGCTGTGGAGTGGGCCTCTGAGGGCGAAGTGGCTGGTGTGGACCTGATGGTGGATGGTGCTGGGGCATGAAGGTCGAGGGTTGGGTCCGGGAAGCCGTCTTGGGGAGAGAGCTGAGGCGGCGATTAACCCCATAGGTCTCGGGAAGTTCTTTACCGGCCAGCTCGCTCTTCAGTTGGGAGGAGAGCCCCTCATAATAGGACGTATGAAGAGCTGCATCACTCCAGCTGGTCTGGACAGCGAGGGTCCGGAACTCGGTGGTATAGCGGCTTACCAGACGATCTCCTTGACGAAGGTGATAAAGCCGTGAGTCTACCACCACTTCGCTCTCAGGATGTTGGAATGCCACCTTGAGATGTCAAGTGAACTCGGGGTATGAGAAGGCGGTCTCGTTGCCTGTTCTCAAGACTGCAGCAGCCCACTCAGCTGCCTGCCCGGTAAGAAGGGAGGTGAGAAGCGCGATGCGGCTCTGGTCGCTGGGGTAGAGCTGTGGCTGAAACTCAAAAAACAGGGAGAGTTGAGTTAGGAAAACATCGCACCTCCCATCCGTCCCATTCCACCGTTTGGGTAAAGAGAGTTGAGGAGAGGGAGAAGGGGAAGGAGCAGGAGGAGGAGGTTGGACTGCTGGTTGGGGGCGTTGGTCAGCAGGATGGTCCTGTGAAGCCTGTCGCAGGGTAGCAACCTCTGCACGAAGGTTCGCTACTTCCTGCTTCAGATTCACGATTTCAACCGCCTGCTGATTAAAAACCTCCCAAACACAAGCAAGGTCCACTGGGCTCACTGGAGACACAGACATTCTGTCACAGAGTAGAACAGCAATGACTGAGAGTTTACCCAGTTGTGGCGCGAGGGAAGAGCCCAATTGCGGAGACAAACGATAGAGCTGGTAACCCATGCAGTTGATATGAGAATGCTCCAAAGAGGAGTAGAGATTCCCACCAAAGGAATCTGCGTTCTCACACGCATACAGAGAAAAATGCAAAAAGACTGGCAAATCAGGAGTACTCACGGTACCGATGAGAAGGAGGACACGAATCGGGCATGGAGCTCAATGTCTGTGTACAGAGGTACCGTCTCTTCCTGTTTATATACTTTAGCGTGACGTCACTTCCGGTGCCGATTGACATCACGTGCTCTGGTGCGCGTGACAGTACCCATCTCAAATTGACAAAAAGGTCCAATCTCTGATTGTATGTACAATATTTTTAAACTTTTAACTATTTGCAGTGAAATGTGTTGTCTCTGTAGCGACTCTCTCTTTCTTTCTCGCGTCTCTCGCCTGTTTCTCTCCCTCCCTCTTTTTTCTCTCCCTCCCTCCTGTTTCTCTCTCTCCCTCCTGTTTCTCTCCTTCCCTCCCTCCCTCCCTCCCTCCTGATTCTCTCTCTCTTTCTCATCCTCCTGTTTCTCCCTCCCTCTTGTTTCTCTCTCTCCCTCCTGTTTCTCTCACTCTCCCTCCTGTTTCTCTCCCTCCCTCCCTCCTGATTCTCTCTCTCTCTCTCTCTTTCTCTCTCTCTCTCTCATCCTCCTGTCTCTCTCTCTATGAGCATTTGTATTGTGTCTCCCCCCCGCCCCTCCCCCTCCTGCTCAATGTGGACACAAAGATCCCACCACACATCATGTAGCTGTTCTTCAGAACCATAAAAAGTATTTAAAACAACCATTTCCAAAAAATAGTTTAAATAAGCGAGCAAAACTCCTCTTTTCAGGGAGCCGCCATGCTGTATAGTTTAGAGCGCTGGCCGAACTCTGATTGGTTGAGAGGAAATATCGCAAAAAAACAGGCATAGCGCTTATCGCGGTTTGGGAAAGAATTGGAATTTACAATCCATACTAAACAAGGAAATACAGCGATTCGGCATGAAACGTTGATGGAACAGCGAGTAGGTTCAGTACACAGCGGAATGGCATGTCAAGCTCGTTTTTTTAATTTGGCGTTCATCATTTTAATTCTGCGTTTATCATTTTAATTCGGCGTTTATTACTTTCTGACTATCTACCCACCTAAGTCTATATCTCCACTGTATTTAGCAAAGAAAATCAAGCTGCTGATCGCATGTCCAGAAATTTCCCAGGCCTACAGCTGCAAACCTAACTTCTTAACTAATCTGCTAAATGTCCTTTGCTGAAAAGCGTGAGCAGCTCCACATTAAAGTCTGTATTTGAATGTAACATCATAATACTTTTGAAGTCCCAATACTTTGTCTATATTGTGTATGACTTCCTGAGAAGTGGTCACGCATCATTTATCTTTGTTTTAATGTTAGAACAAAACCTTTTGATAGAAATATACGTTATAATAGGAACGGTGCTCTTCTGAAAACAAAAATGCATTCGATGTAGACATCCGAAGAAAAAGACTTGAAAATCACGAGAAATATTTCCAAGTGTGGAGAACGCTTCTGGATATTAGGGGCGGCTGGAGCTTTGGCGCCCCCTGTTGGTAAGCCAAGAAATAAACATTTATGGTTCTGTTGTCAGATATTAAAGAGAGAACCCCAAAAGAACTAAATGAGTATCATTTGTAAATCAAACCAGACAGTTATCTTTATACCTTTTTTCTCTCAGTGCTATATCTCTGCTTTATCCTGCTTTTAATGTGTTCCTTCATTCTATTATACTCTTTGTTGTAATTTGAGCTGTTTAATGTTTTTATCAACTGCTGCCTATCGTCTGCTGTTTGTTTTGTCTGAACTATTTGTAAAGCGACCTTGAGTTTAAAACAAAATATAACAATAATGATAATAATAAGTATTATTATTTATTTTTTTTATATTATTATTATTATTACAACAACAATAATAATAATAACAACAACCATCATCATTATTATCATTATAATAATGTATTATTATTATTGTTATTGTTATTATTATTATATTATTATTATTATTATTATTATTATTATTGCTATTATTATCTATAACATCAAGCAAGTAACATGACCTTGGTAGGTAAGAAACTATCTGCCTATGTGTTAATTATAGCTCTGTTAGATACTAGTTTTTAAATGACTAGACAGCTACCATTCAGTGAGGTAAAACTAGCCTAAATGAAAATGATTAAATTCCCTTTTTTATATGTTTTGCTATATGTTATGATCATGCACAGAAGATACACAGCATGCGCAGAATGGCTGTGTCTGAAACATAAGAAACGCTGCCGAAACAGTCATTTGAGACAGGAAACGCTGCCGAAACAGTCATGAGAGACAACTCACTAATGTTGGCACTGTCTCACAGTTAAGGTTGCAGGTGCTTTCATCGCAGCACTAAGACATTGCACCAACTAATAAGACAGCAGGGCATTGGAAATTGGTTTGAATCTCATCAGGCTGTTAGACTGCATGGTGTACTGCTTTGTATTATTCATTATGGAATAGGTAATGGGGCACAGTGTTCCATGGTGGTACATCTCCACACGGTCTCCACAAGGTGCTGAGGAGGTGTTTCATATAATGTTGAATTGTTATCTCAAAAGAAGTCCTAACTGATTAGAATTGATGAAGTTTGTTTAATTTTATGAATTATTGGGTATTAAGCCAGTGTTAGACTCTTGCATAATATCCTCAGTTTCGCACATAGCAAGCTTGTTATATACACTAAATGAACAAAAGTATTGAGATGCCTGACCATACATCAACAGGGACTTTAATGACATTGCATTCAAATAAAGAGACTTTAACATAGAGTTGGTCCCCTTTTGCAGCTATAACAGTTTCCACTCTTCTTGGAAGGATTTCCACAATATTTTGGAGTGTTTCTGTAGGAATGTATGCCCATTCATTGGGTAGAGCATTTCTGAGGTCAGGCACTGATGTTGGACAAGAAGGTCTGGCTCGTAATCTCCATTCCAGTTCATCCCAAAGGTGTTGGATTGGGTTGAGGTCAGGGCTCTGTGCGGGCCGTTCTTCCACAAGTTCTTCCACAAGATGCAAATGTGTTAGCCTTTGTGTCTTCCCAGGGTGTTTCTTTGCCTTTCACCTTAAGAGTGCTGGGATAGGCTCCAGTACCTCCATGCAAATCTGGTTAGTATAAGCTGCTCAATGTATGAATGACAAAGGTTTGTTTATGAATATCCTGAGAGAGCTACTAAATCAGATTTATATAGCAAATTCAAAAGTAAATACAAGTTTGGACATTTCTATTTGTGTGTGTGTGTGTGTGTGTGTGTGTGTGTGTGTGTATATACACACACACACACATAGAAATGTCCAAACTTGTATCTCATAGGCTTGACAAGGCTATTGACTCTTCTATATAAGGCACAGCTTTTTGATGTACACAAAGCTGTCACAAAGCTAAAGTTGAATTTTATTTTTTATTTTAAATGGAACAACAATCATGGTGCTGCACGCACACTAGAACATCTAGCTGCACAGATTTAAGGTGGAACTGAACATTTTTAAAGCAAAGCTTGCTTCAATGTTGTAAAAAAAAAACCTCCACCAGTGACAAACTCAAACCCAACCTTCCCTAGGCCACCATAGCTCCAGGTGTTTTGAGATCCTAATAACGTCTCTGGCTTAGGTACTGGCTTTTCCCCTACAGTAATGTAGGGGTCATTGCCAGTTTTTAGAGGGGCACAAGGCTCTGCAAACTGCGTCTAGACGTCCACGATAGAAGATGGAAATTCCAAGGAACCTCAATCCCACTGACTAATATATACTCCAGTAGTCCCTCTAAGTCTGAGAGTGTTAGTAATTCAGTATTCATAAGGAGTGGTTAAAATACTGGATTTCGCTAAAATAGACAAGATATAATCCTGCAAAACCTCTCAACACTGTTTATCTCATATCTGTTGTGTTAGACGCCTATTCTGATCTGGGTTCGTCCCAGAGAATTAAATGGTTCAGAGTAGATTGCATGAGTGTGTTGTTTGGTCTGTGGTCATGTTGAGGCAGCTGGTGGCCTGGTGGTTAGGGAGTTGCCCCTGCGATTGGAGGGCCATGAGTTTGAATGCAAGAACTGCCAGTGGCACCACTGAGGTATCCATGAGCAAAGTACCGTCCCCACACGCTGCTCCTTGGGCGCAGTGTGTGACTCAAAGCAAGTTCCAAAATAAAATACAGAAAAGTGCTTTTCCCTGTGTCTCATCACAACCACATGGAAGTCAGTAGATAAAACATTGGTTACGACCCGTAAGTATTAGCTGGTCATTTGCTGTGATATGTAAGGGGAGCATTTGACTCTTATCTAGGGCGATTTACAATCATTAGTTACAGAGACAGTCCCCCTGGCGCAACTGAGGGTTAAGTGTCGTGCTCAAGCACACTTGTTCAAAGTAGAAAGTGGAGGTTCGAACCAGTGAATTTGTGGTCATCGAGTTCACAGGTAAGTGTTTTACACACTAGGCCACTACCCCCCTCTATATGTAGGTATGTAGCCTAGTTGTGTCTCTCCTCTCTCTTCAAAAGAATTGGTTTGAATCTCATCAGGCTGTTAGACTGCATGGTGTACTGCTTTGTATTATTCATTATGGAATACGCAATGGGGCACAGTGTTCCATGGTGGTACATCTGCACACGGTCTCCACAAGCTGCTGAGGAGGTGTTTTATGTGATGTTGAGTTGCAATCCTAAAAAAAGTCCTAACTGATTAGAACTGATGAAATTTGTTTAATTTTATGAATGATTGGGTATTAAGCCAGTGTTAGACTAGTTTATTCACTAGTCTAACACTGGCTTAGCACCCAGTGTCTATCTATAGACAAATTAAAAAGCAGGTGCGAGGGTTTAATAAAATTTTTAAAACTGTGATTCATAAGGTCATTAATGAAGATAGACGGGCTTTATTGTTCACAGTCTGGGAAGTACCTCATGCATCCACAGTTTTTTTCACCATTTTAGTAACTGCATGGACAAAAGCAACTCTGGTGCAGCAGTCTGGACCATAGTACCTAGAAGCAATCAGTTAATCTCCAGATTAATATGTGGATAAAGATTAATATTTTAATTATGCTGTATTGATGAAAAAAATGTTCAATTCGTTCAGTAGAATCAGGAAAAATATAGATGAATCTGTTCTTGTAATCAAGCTGGGTGGGTCTGCTTGGTTCTATGCAGTTTACTTTAGGGTAAATTGAGTTTCTGAATGATATATAAATACAATGCTTCACATTGGATCAGTTGTTAGGGGTAGCAGTAAGGACCTTGTCTGAATAATAACTGGTAGATTTTTCATGTTAAAGTAGTGGATATAAATAATACCAAATTCTAATTCTATACTGAAGTTGCTCCATGGTTAATGTTATTCAGGGTTTTAAAAAGGTTTTGTAGGGTTGGCATTAGTTACATTCTCAGGTTCAGCATAATGGGAACAAGGCCACTGTAACCGACTGTAATGGGAACAAGTGAAGTCACCATTCTCTATGACCCAGTTATGCAAAGTGAGGCATTCAGGGAAGCTGCAATTGAGTTGCCTCACTGTGTAAATGATTAATCTAGAGGATATGATCATAAGGGGCATTAGGCATCAGTGGGTACCCATTAGGGACTTCTAGGGAACAAAAACATACATATCATTTTTGTTTGATTTTTAATTCATAGAATCATCATGCTTTTTTGTAACAAGCCAAAGAATTGTTAAAATGCTAAAAGAGCACAGACTAGATGAATATGAGAAGGGGTTTTAGAGGGAGTCTATCCTAGTTTTTGAGCACTGCAGGTGGCAGAAGCTTGGAAGTTTGGTTCTCAGTTGTGCAGGTAGCTGGCTGTACCCTTAGATAGAGCATTGCTATGGATTTATGTGCCATTACCAGAGGGTATCAGCAGTGAGTGAGATGAAGACCAGAGCTAGAAATATGTGCCCAGCAGTTTTGGCTATATCAATACTGAGGGACTGATCCTTTTGTATGGTAAACTTCTATCTGGCATAGAAGTAAAACTTGTATTCATTGTTTGAATCTGATTAACTATTCACACAGGTAAGGAGATATTCTTCCCAAATATTTGTTGGGATCAGTTAGGGTTTCTGTTTTTTAATTTCTGGGTTTCTTATATTCTCCTGCCTTTGACTCTGTTGACTATAAAATTCTGCCAGACAGACTTGAAAACTGGGTCGGCCTCTCAGGTACGGCTCTTAGTTGGTGTTTATATCCATGTTATAACTTGACCAGCTGTGATTACAGTGGCCTAAACCAATCCTCAAGTAGATTATTTCACAGTAACTTTTCTTAGGCTAATGCCTTCTGGCCCACACTAGATGGCAGAATAGCAGAAGAATTTCTGTGATACATCCAGAGCCTTAACTGACAAGAATACAAATGTAGGGTCAGTTCTCCAGGCTGTATGTGTATCTATTGTAATACATACATTATATTTCACACACACGCACACACACGCACACACACACACACACACACACACACACACACACACACACACACACACACACACAC